>JABFEB020000020.1:16808240-16822444 GCA_019775895.2 Stomatorhinus ivindoensis | reverse complement strand
CATTACACCCCCCCCCCCCCCCCCCCCACCAAATTAGTATGCTATGGATCAGGCACGTAGCCAGTTACTAAAAATACGTGTTTGCCTCCCCCTCAAAATTCATTTGTGCTGAAATATACTGAGGGGTACCTCCACTTAAAATGTGTGTATGGCTATGGGCTTGCAGGAGGAAAAAAATAATCCCTGATACCATGGTTACCTGACCTGACCAGGAGGGCTTCGGTAATTTGATAAAGTCAATTTAAAGTGGCTTATGATAACAGCCCCCGGACTCGGAAGGGTGGGGTCCTTGCCTTTTTTTTACAGCCCTCAGGAGCCAAAGAACACATTACGCCGCAGGAAGCAAACGGCATAGCAGGTGATTTACAGGTGGACTCCTTGTTTTTCATTAGTGATGGGTAACCCCATGACCCTTTTCTGTGTGAAAAACACCCACACGCTTCACCCGCTGCGACACAGCAAGTCAGATGAGCAATGGCTTATATCGAAGTCTCCAGCTAATACTCTGACAGTTATTTCTGGTATTTAAAGCTATCTTGTGCAGTACAATCACTTACTATTTACATTTAAACATCCAGTCCATTTTGTGTGACTTGAATCTAATTCAAGGTCATGGGGTGGGGGTGGACAACCCAGGATGGGGCATCAACCCAATACAAGGCACACTCACCTATGGCCAATGTGGCATCTCCAGTACACCTCAATTAATTTTCTTTTGGACTTTGGGCGGGAAACCAGAGTACCTGGAGGAAACCCCATGATGACACGGGTAGATCATGCAAACTCCACACGCATGGAGCAATGGCAGAGACTAAAAGCCTGGTCCCAGGGATGTGAGGCAACATTGCTAACGTCTGCACCACCGTGCCGCTCTCCGCCCTTTGGTATTCACAGGTCATTTTAAATCAGCGACAGGAGATCTCGCCCATTCTTTCCAAACCCTTTTCTGTGGCTCTGTTCTTCCTGGCTGCATTAGAAGCTGTATATCAGCAGTAGCAGATTAGAGTAATGCTGTAGATGGGATCCTGCATATCTGAGTAAGTCCAGCTCTCCCGGTGCAGGTAATTAGGGGCCTGTTGTTACCACTGTCCCTCTATCAGGCAGACAGTTACACACTCTCCTCTACTCCTACTAGATGTCGCAGCCAATACCTGGAAGGCATCTTGTAACACTCTCCCATGAGGCGCTGCACATTCCCTTGGGAGCTCCGTTTAAATTGTAATCGTTAAGCCTTTTTGGTTTTTCTGACTACCTCCATGTGAACCTGCCGCCTGTCGTATGAAAATGAGGAAGACCAGCACATACCCCATGTATTTCCTCACAAGATTCAGTCCGGACACATGGTGCAGGTAACGTATGTACATTTCCACTTTATGGACTCAATGGCACTGTTTCTCTGGTAGCACACAGGTGGGGCCTGGGGTTTGACTCGCTTCCCTGTGGTTCAGGTGAATCGGTGTGAGCTTGTGTGGGCGCCATGTTGGACTGACACGGTGAGGCTTTTGCCTCCTTGGATAGCCTTCAGGTTTCCCGTGGCTCTGTTTTGGACGTGCCTTTACGGAAGATAAATGGAAAAAGGTGGGGAATTCAATTTAAATTCTCAATGCAATGCAGCCATTCCTAATTGCATCCCCCTCCCCCCAGAGTAGACCCCCTGCCTTATGCCGTACACTGAAAGACTTCAGCCTCCAGGGACCCTGAGCAGTTGTAAGATGGATGGATGCAGAAATTTCTCCCAGTTTGGGTATTAGAAGACAATTATAAGAGCTAGAGAACCTTTTATACCATAACTGTGGACCACTGGCTTACAACTAAACCGTCACTTGTCCAATTTAATAGATTCACATTGATAAGGGCAGACATACGTTTACAAACTGAAATCAGCAGCATGGGAGGTCTTTACTGGAGGGAGCCTGAGAAGAGGTAGTATTGAAAACCCTGGGAAAGCTAAGCAGAGTTTGCAGTCTAGGTCTTGGTCACTCACTCTTCAGCCTTAGCAGTGCTCTTGTTATATCTATGGTGGGTGGAGGTCATGTGGATCCTCTGAAATCTGAGGAGCTTCTTTTCAGTGGGGGGGAATATACTCTTAGGGACACAGAACATTAGCGGCAATATGCGGTAAAAATGGTAGTTTATGGCTATAATCAGACTGCATGGTGTCCCATTTGTGCCGCACCCCATTGGCACTCGGCAACCACAGGCCATGCTGTTTATGGGATGTCAGCCACCCGCAGGGGAAACGGGACCAGCTGTTTCGGTCTCATCAGGCCACTCAGCCAGAGAAGGCGGCAAACGCAGCCGGCGCTCCCTCCAATGGCTGCTGGGCCCCCGGACGATTTTCTCATGAAGTAAAAGACAAGATAAACCTCAAAGACGGGGGAGGGGGGGGGGGACAAACTGAAAATAAGGTGTATGAGGGGTCGTGACAGGACAAGGAAGGCTCCCACTCCAGCAGCAATTTATGAAACATCTTCAGGCTATGTGGCTGATTTCCACCCACTTGTCAAAGTGTCCATTGCCCAGTGAGCGCTTTCCAGCCCTTCGCTGCAGGCCTAATTGGCTTTCAACCTAGAAGTTTCCATCACGGCTCATAATCCACCAGCAGAAGAGTAATGCAGGGCTCCGCTGGCTGATCAATTAGACAAACAGGAGCAGACTCAATGGGACGCGGCCGATGGCTGTTTTAATGATTGCAATGACCTATCTGTGTAAGTCCAAAAACCTCCCATGAGGTTTCGAGTAGAGTGTCCACGCTGAGTTCTCAATGAGCTGTGCTTAAATCAGATCTGGATGGTCAGACCCTTGTGCAGCGGTAATCCTGTAGATTCATGAACCAGTCAGGATTCGAGCTGAGTCCCGGATCTGGGCCCACGTCAACCCCAAGGAGAATATTCCGGTAGGGAAACAGAAGTCTAAATAAAATATAATGATCATTGTGCTGATGGAAGTTAGGAAGGGATATGTGATCAGGTTCCTTTGCCGATTGTTGTGCAAATGCATTTCATCTGTCCCCACAATATGTATTAAGTAGCATGTTCTGTGATGGTTGCCTGCCCTGTAGACCTGGACACTGATTGACGTCAATCTCGGGACTTGTAATCTCATCTCCCACAATCCTTTGCCCCGTTCACCCACAGTGCCACATGTTCTTTTTATCTGTCCTCATCCGCCATCCCAGCCCCATGTCTCTCTGCCTTCTGCCCGCCCGATGCCACCCTGCCCCCACTTCACCCCACTCACAAATCCTTTCTAGGCGAACTCTTCCCTCGCTGGCAAGTCCCTGCGTCGCCCGGATCCATCCACCATCCTGACCAGAGACGTCCCCACAGACGACAGATCCGATAATGAGACTGATAAAGATCTCCTTAATTGCCTGGGCCCTGTAGCCTCGTGCCTGAGCAGCAAATTAAAATGTATTTGTTATTCCTGCAGTTGTCTTCCTTTGATAGCCCGCCTGAGCCAATAGCTGGTTATCTCACTACTGATGCTGGCAAAGCAAACAGACGCAGTTATGGCTTCTCTGTCAAGACACAGCAGAATAAAGAACAACCTTTGCTGGCGCTTCAATTATAATGAGAAAACAAATATGAAATGGGGGAAAACCTGCCATTCGCTGTTATTCCTCACTACACTTATAAATTAACGTGATCTTCGTTGTCCCCACTAAGCCTCCCAGACCCCGGATGCTGGTTATCTGCTCCTCTGCTGTGCAAATGCCCCATTTCAGTCTCCTTTACTGCCCACCAAAACTGGTCCTATATACGTGGTTTTACCCTGTTGCGATGCCTTGATCCCGGCCCAGCTCTGTCCATGTAACCCCTGAAAAGAAAACCTTCATCCCTGATAATCCTGTTACTCTCTGCCCAGTCCCTGAGTCTCAGGGGTCTTTGGTGACTGGAATGGCTGAATCAATATTATATATATATATATATGGCTGTGATGTATATATACACAGGGACCATATAATGTTTGAAAAAATTTACTATCTAATTCACGTGTCTTTTGTTCTTTGGGAAATATAAGAACTGATATTTACTGTTTTCCTCTCACAGTAGGCAAGTACTGCAGAGTACTGTCAAGATTTTAGACACCTACAGTTCACTGAAGCTTTTCTCATTCACGACAAACGGCAGACAGCTGCAGACCACTGAAGATTCCCTCCTCAATAATAATCTACACCCTGGGTTCTGGTGAGGATAAGATAATTCTTATGATCCAAATCAGATGTACAAAATATCAGCACATATAGACTGTACTGCCCTGCAATGACAAAACACAGTAACTTCAAAACCAAGCAAGTATAGTTTAACAGTATATAGTTTTAAAAGATATTTTGTCCCAAGTTAAAACAGAGTCTAAGACATGGAATTTTGGTTATAATGCAGTTACTGCGCCTTGCCTTTGTACGGCAGTGTACCCTTACTAGTTCACTAAATTGAGAATTAAAACGTCGTGGACATTGATACAGAGAGGAATGATCTCTTCTTGCGACAAGTGCCCCAGAGTGCATTCAGGAAAGGCTTCTTCTGTCAGACTGATTTCCCACCATTACAGAGCACAGTTAATAACAGCCCCCCAGAGCTGCACAGGCACCATAAGACTGTTGCACAAGATTGCTGAGTACTTACATTATGGCAGGAGCACTTTGCCAGCCCGCCGAGCGACAGGGTTCAGGCTACTTCCCTTACAACGGACTGCTGGGGATTCCTGCTGCCATAATCAGAGCATGCAGCTTGTGAGACAAACTGTGTTGAACTGAGACACCCAAAGAGAGTCACTTCCATCACCAACAGAGGGCAATAAGATGCTATAAAGGTGAGATTTCACATGGTCGCAGTGATGAGTGGGGCCCCTTCAGCTTCCTGCTGTTGTTAGAGTGTAAGGTGAAGGCAAAACCATATAAGGAGGTGGACCTGCCAAAATCAGGCAGGTATTTAGAACCATGGGTAAGCACTGGAACAGTGTTATAGTTCAATAGATGGGAAGGAGCAAATGTGTGGCTTCATCTCTGGAACAGGTGTCGTGCTCTTTTCAAAGCTTGGAGTTCTGCCCCGGTGTGTATTCAGCGCCTTTATCGGGTCTAACCAATCGTGAAGTGTGTCATATCGACCTTGAAGTTCACGGGAACCTACAGTTCCAAGAAAAGAGTGTGCTCAGACCCGAAAGTGGCCAAAGTGGGTCTCTATCAATCATTTGGCTTATATGCTAGAAGGGGAAGACGAACAGTGCACATGGTGCAGCCATTCTGGCACAGCGAAATGCCCCTTTTCCCAGGACCATCTGGAAAACACTGTACTGTTGCATGTGCTGTCATTAAGCTATAACAGAGTTTTGGTGGCGCAGTGATGTCGGGGGGTGTGGTGGTGGTGGGGGGTAATACTGTGACCTCACACCTTCATATCTATGGGGTTGATTCCCAGCTCAGTGTCTGTGGAATTTGCGTTTCCCCCAATGACTGTATGGATTTCCTTGCCATACTCAGTTTACCTCCCACAGTTATTGGAGTGTTTCTGCCTTGTAATGGACTGGCATCCCATCCAGGCTCTTCTGGAATACGATTCGGGCTCAATGGGTCCATATATTTCATAAGCAGTGATACTTTAATTAACCATACTGACATGGAGACTCAACAATAACTAACAAACACACATACTAATGGTGATATAATTACTCTTAAATACAAATATTTGCTCAGAGGCTATTCTAAACTCGAGTGTAATTTTTGTACAGTTCCAATAATATGTCCCATTTCTGTGCATTTGTAATATGCAAAGACATGCATGGGAAGCTAGCTGTGAATAAGCAGAACGACCTTACAAATTGAAATACACCAATTCATAAATGTCTGTGGTGTAACGCACTTTTGATACAAACTTCAGCAATGAATAGGGGTGCAATTAATTATAATAAATCACGTGTAGTGTCTACAGTATGAGCATAAATTGTCTCACATACATTAACCACAGTTATACTGAAATATCACCCTTGAATATATCCAGCATGTATCAGGATTTTCTCAAGTATAATCCTATTTTTTTTCTTAACAAGGAACAGAAACGCAACATGTTCACAGAGTGGCAGCACGGGAGCTCAGTGAGTAGCATGCTAGCTTCACGCCTCCGGGATTCTGAGTTTGATTTTCCGTCCTCTGGCTGTGAGTCTGAACAGCTTTGAAGATGACTGGCACAGATCTACCTCACCAGCGATCCATCTACCTCTCCTGCTGCCAGAAGAGGGCCAAATCCATCATCGGGGATGCCAGGAACAACCTCTCCACACTCCTGCCTACAGAAGGAGCTACAGGTGCATCACCACTCACACCACCTGTTTCAGGGACAGCTTCTCTCCCTGAACCATCAGGCCACCTCTATCTGTCCATCCCCCGCTTGGTATTTTATACACCGATATTCCACATTAGTACTCGATCAGTACTTCACTCCTTTGTGGTTATCTGCACACCCTTATCCCCACTGCAGCACACATTTATTGCTTATTAATTGCTCACTGATTATTATATTACACTGTCTTATTGTTCTGTATTGCACTGATGTCATCCTATCATGGGATGGAGTGGTGGCCCTGAGGTTAGAAATCTGTGCCAGCACCTGGAAGGTTGCTGGTTCAAATCTTGTGAATGCCAGGAGTGATACTACTCTGTTGGACCCTTGAGCAAGGCCCTTAACCTGCAATTGCTTCATCCTGGGTATGATGTTAATCTACATCCAGCCCCATCAGGACGTCCTCCAATTTACAGGGAGAGACTTGGGGGTTGGTGGCAGGATTGGCACTTTCAGATCGCTTCAGATTGGTCCATTCAGAGTGTGATGTGCTGAGGTGTCACCCACCACATGGCTACACTCAGGTTCTCATCCTGAGGTAGTTTGTTGTGAGGTGGGTGTGGCATCGCACTGTAATCAGTGTATGTTGCTTACCTTACCTTACCTAATCCTGTCCCCATATGCAGAGGTGGAAAGTTCAGGTCTAGAAAGTACAAATCCAGGCCATGGTTTTGTTTCAACCAACCAATTGAGTACTCTGAAACTATGACTCTTTATACACAACTGGTTGTTTGAAACAAAACCTTGGTCTGGATTTGTACTTTCTCGATCTGAATTTTCCACCTCTGCCAATATGCACCTGTTCCCTTTCCTGCGACTGTAGCAAAAGAGCCTCACAGTGTTCCTCCAAAAACACATGGCAATAAGACTTGAAAACTGAGTGTGTGGGGTTAGCTCTACTATGCCCTGGGTATAGACCATGTAATGGACTGGGGTACCGTCAATGGCAAAGCTTGTCTTTCTGGGATAGGCTCCAGGCTCACTGTAACCTTGTACTGTAACCTTGTACTGTAACCTTGTACTGGTTAACTGGTATAGAAAAAAGGATGTATGTAGTTTTCTCAAGACACACCCAATTCCTCACAGAGGACAAGTCGACACACGGAGTTACTAATATGATCAGTGGTATCTTACATTCTGAACCAAAAAAAAAGAAAAAGTTTTATTGAGAAAATGAACGGGACCTACAGTATGAGGACTTGGTCTGTATATCGCAGTCTTTTCCTATTGCATCATGCAGCACTTCTCTGACAGCACAGACAGCATTCATAATGGAGCTGGTGGTAGTGTTTGCAAACAGCCGTAAAGATGTCAGGGGCTGCCCAGTGGCACATCGGCAAGCTTCCACCGTCCTCAAAGTGTGTGTCTCTCTCCTGCATTCGGCGAGTGGATCCGAGGCACGCCGTACATTTTTTAAGTCTCAAGCCTACGGCACGTCGGATTCAAGATGTCTTACGGGCTTCTCACTGTACGGTGGAATGCATTGTTTTTATTCCTTTATTGTTATTTAAAAAGGCACGGTAAAACAAATCTGCAAAATTATTAATAATACTACAGAGAATAAGAAATATATACCATATAGTGAATGAATACTTGAATGAATGCTGGTAGCGCTGCTTCTCACCTCCAGGTGGGGCTGGGTTCCAATCCCACGCTGGCTCTGCATGTGCGGAGTTTGCCGGCTCTCCCACTATCACCTGAGTCTCCTCTGGAAACTCTGCCTACTCTTACCATCTCCTCCTGCAGTCCAAAGACGTGAAGTTACTGGATCTGTGTTCATTTTGTTGAGAAACAATTTTTCAATAACAAAAATGAGAGGATAATAAAGTAAACATTAATTGTGATGCCAAAATCTATGAGGAAAGACACTGGCACTTTTGTCAATGAATAAAAATGAGACAAAAATGTCAGGAAGAATTTTAAAACCGGTCATGACTGGAAAATGTTGATCTAACAGTTTGCAGCGATTGAACAATGCATTCATTTGACAAGTAGAGACCATACAAAATTGGGAGGGATATCCTGTAATTTTGTCAATTAAAACTAGACTAAAACTAAAAAACATCAGATGACTAAAATATGATAAATAAATTGCATTTTCATCATAAGGTTAAGACTAAAGCATAATCAGACTATGCTGTATAAATTAACACGGATCTGGACGCTTTGCCTGTAATGAGCATCACTGGCTTAATGCCCTGTGATTCCTGGCATGACCAACAGTCTTGTGGTGCCCTGTAGTAGGAAGATAAACGTCCACCTGTTATTACACAGGATTGTCATATTTTCTGATACATAACTAGTACACTAAGATCAAGTTGATCTAACACTTGAGAAGTTTAGGTGAAGCCCCCATTTAAAGATGTTAGGTCCCCATGACAAGTCAAATCAGAGCAACATATCGCCAGCATCTGACTGACTGTATCAAAAGCTGACCGGCTTTCCCAGGTCCTGGCAGAGAGCCATCCGATTCAGGCCACTGGGAAAGATGCACCGGGAGAAAAAACAGTGCTGTCCTCCACGGCTAAACAGTCACGACCAGTAAACTCCGAGGAGGTTAATTACGGAGGCGACAGTCAGAGCACAGACAAAGGGGGAAGTAGGGAGAATTGGCCGGCTTCTTAAACAGTCTGTTGTTGCCCCTCATTTGCATCAGAATTGTTTGCAGAAGAGGCTAATGCATGAATGATGCACAAGCTGTTTCCACCGCCATTGGGAAAAAAAAAACGCTTACACTCCCCCCCCCCCCCCCACAGCACTGCATGAACATCCCTCCTCCCTGCTCAGATGGGACAGAAAAGTTCCATGTGAAAGACAAAGAGGGAAAGGTTAATGGATTCAGAAAAGATTTATCAGCAGGACAAAACGATTCCATTAGTGGGGGCCAGTGATTCACAGTGATAAGCCTACAGGCTCCATGTTACCCCAAACACACACACACACACACACACACACACAATTGGACTGCTTGCACTGTATATAGACAATAGACAATATTGTATCGAAACCTAACCTAGGGCCATATTAAAAGCATAAAAGCATGTCTGACAACTTGTATATGAGTCACAATTTTGCCAAACCTGATTGTAGCATTTATCTCAAATGCTGGTTTCCATTAAAGCGGCTTCGTCCAGGGAATGAAGTACATTAGTATATTTAATGTTTGGCGTAATAAAAAAAGACAAGGCATGGCTCTCTTCTATTGACGATATTTATACAGCATGAATACTGTCCGCTTGCAATATCCTTTGAATACTATAGCAACACGTTGTTGTTATACACTGCATGAAGGGCTTCATTCCGAAGATAGCATCATTGTGGTCACTTCCTGAGATATTCCACGTCTTGTTGGATCAGCTTATGAGAAACTTCTCCTCCTGCTGTGATCAGGTCCTGAGATACTCCACTTCCTGCTGTGTTCAGTCCTGAGGTATTTTATTTCTTGCTTTGATTAGTTCCGGAGATACTTCCCTTCCTGCTGTGATCAGATCTTCGATTATTTGACTTGCTACTAAGCTGCACCTTAGGTTATTTCACCTGCTGCTACATCAGCTTCTGGGCTGAATTACCTCCTGTGGTTCAGATATTGGAGTAATTCACTTCCTGCTAGCACCTCCTGAGCTTCCTGGTGAGGCTTTCTTTCAGATTATGTCACATGTTGACCTGGCCACCAGGGGGAGCCAGGGAGCAACATCAGACCCATGTGGTCTGATTCAGCTGTTTTCCTATGCTGATTACCTATTTTTAATGAGTGGCTACAACTGTATAGTGAAAGTTCCCTATTCAATATGCTCATTGCCTAGCTTTTGTTGCTCAGTTTTGGGCTTCACTGTTTGGGCCTCCAGGTGATGATAAATGGATGGATGGATGGATGGATGACTGGTTTTGGTTTATTTTTATCCTCTATTGAGGATATTTTGCTTTGCAAACTTCTTCTGTAGAACAAAGTAAGCAGAAGCTTGTCTTTTACACTGTGTCCTCAAATCCTTGAATAGTTGGACTAAACTTTGCAAATGGGTTCTCAGGTAACAATGGGGGAAGAAAGATTTCCAAGGCTGTTGGAGCGGATGACTTCAGGAAGGTCACTAAAAGGAGCCAAACCCTGCAAATCGCAGAAGGCTATGTGTGTTCTTTTTCAGATCTTTGCATAGCAGTAGGAAGACAGCGATTAATTACAAGTGAACAAAATCACATTAAAAATTAAATTCTGTTGGCGCCCCATCCTGGGCTGCTTACTGCCTTCTGCCCATAGCCCCCCCCCCCCCCCATGATCCTGAATAAGACATGCAGCTACAGAAAATGGATGAATAGCTTAATTCTTTTTGTAATTTGATAATGTTGTGTATTATTTTAAACTATTTAAGCTTTGACGATTTCACTTCTGAAGGCCCGAGAGCTTAGCATCCATTGTGGTTTGGTACTACAAATAGCTTCGTACTTATTGGTAATACGGCGCTCATAAGAAAGTTTGTGACTAATAGAAGATTCCTGATGAGACTCCTGGAACACCTGGAAAATGGGGGCGGTTCATGGCAGCCAGATGGACAGTGAGGAGATCTCTGATCTGAGAGATGTCAGTTCTGCTTGGGAGCTTCCTTAGCTTACCATGTGTCTGCGGACTTCACAGCCCTACCCACCCTGGAAACCATGATCATCTGCAATGATCTCAAGATACAGTAAGAACTGAGATTTTAACTCACCTTGACCTTTTTAAATTACACATCTTAATTTTAATCCATCTGGACGACATACGTAAGTGTCTGTTTGCCTTGTTTATCCTTAACAGCTGTCACCGTATGTCTTGCCATGTCCTGATTCATAAGGACTGCACCATCGAACGTCTACAAATGATGAAATATGGTGTCAGAATGGCGCTCAACTTACTCTGGTTATTTCTGTGAGTTATTTTACACTGGTTATCCGCCTATCAGTTTGCTGCCCTATTTTCTTGGATCCTTGTATTTTAAGACAAATTCATTCATGACAAAAACTCAACTAATATTAAGTGTAGGACTGATACCCCCTCTGGTATCTACTACCAGTTCAGTGCCTGGAGCGTTTAATTGCACCAGTGCCTGTGATGATTCTCCACTGCACTACAGCTACAGCTTTTGTGTTTTAAAGGGTAAAACAAATTACAGTAAAGCAATTACAATGCTGCCATTGTACCTCTAAGTATCTATAAGTTTTTTACAATAGATGCTTAACCATCGTGTGTGTCAGTCCTACATTGTGTGTCAGTCCCACATATAACGTTGTAGAAGCAACATAAATATCATTCAGTAATAATAATCCATTCTTCCATCTTCTATACCCACTTGTATTGTGCAATATTGTGGGGATCTGTAGGCAACCCTGGAAGCTACAGGCACAGGGCAGGGAACAACTCAGCAGAGGGGCGCCATTCCATTTCAGGACACACACGCCATTCGCAGATAGATAACTTGGCAACTCTGATTCACATTTGCATGTCTTTGGACTGTGGGGGGAGCACAGGGAACACCCAGAGGTAACCCCATGACATCACAGGGAGGACATGCAACCTCGGGTCTCCAGAGGTGCGAGGCTACTGTGTTAACTGCTGTGGCATCTTGACAATCCATGATAACAAAATAAAAATATGAAATTCTGGCATATAAAAAGTGCCAGAAATGTGCCTTTATAAAGACACGCATTTAGATGATAGCGTAGGATCAAAGAAATTGGAGCTGTTTTCATTATTGGCTGTGAATTAAATGCATGACGGTAAACCCTGTAGTCAAACCATGGCAGAATGCGATAGACATGCAGAAATGTGGGCAAATCCGTCGCAGCCGATTCCCATGCCGAATTCCCAAAGCTTGCGCATAACGGCCTAACTCGAAAAAAGGCGGAGCGGGTCGAGATCCCTGCCACAGAAAATGGCCCCGTTACAGGGGCCCACGGGCTTGCAGGCACACAGAACACACACGAGCAGCAAAGCGGAAATGCATATCTGAGGAACACTGGGTGCAGGTTCCGTCACGGCATCGTGTGGAGAACCTGCATATTTCGTAAAGCCAAAAAACGTGGGCCAGTGACATGCTGGAACCTTCATGGCGGAATTCTCCTGTAGGATGCCACACACATATAGAGGATGCCATGAACATCCATCCAGTCAAAACGTACTTATCCGGTTCAAGGGCAGAGGGCATGAGGCTGGGTACACTCCGGACGACATGCCAATGTCTCAACATCCTCAATTAGCAAAACATTGTATATGGGCTAATTTTTATGTGGATACTGATATAATTTGTATGAATATTACATTTGTATGTAAAATCACTCAAATCACTGTTAAAAAGAGATCATCCAAAGAATGGGGTCTCGAAGGGTAATTTTTATAATAATTATCTGCAGGCACAATATTAACATGCATTAATTAGGCTGCATTTCTTCCCCACTCACCTCTCCATTGGCTCCGCCTCCTTCCACATGACACATGAACCACCATGTCGCTCCTGGCCAACGGAATTTTTTACGTCATGACAGAGTGACATTACAGATCAAAGCAGACTGACTCACTAGAAGTGCAGCACAATGATGTTAAAGATTCAAGGCGCAGCAGAAAAAGCCCGATTCAGCAGCGATTTTGGGGTGTTCAGATTAAAAATACAGAAAGATAATTTGTGTGATTTTTAAGAAGAACATTTCACTTGTGATTATAATTTTCACCACTGAAATATTGCATTTTGGCATCATCAATTCCTGGCCTGTAGAGGAAGTGTTAGGCTTCTTTAGAAGACATGCAGCCTTGTGAATGTGTTTGTATTTATTTATGGAGTTTATTTAAATATCATCACTATCACTTTGAAATGATGGAAGCTAATGGGATTATCCTTGAGTGACCTTGGTGTTCCTAAAGACGAAAAAACAACCACACAGAAACGGAAAACGAACCAGCGTTACACATACAGATAAATCCTACAAATCAGAGGCTGAGTTCAGAAGATGTTGCCATATCTACCCTGTAGAGTACATGAGGCAAAAATGTATTCAGTAAGAGTACAATGTGTGGGTGTTTGGGGGGCGGGGGGGTTGGGCCACCGACAGTGCTTGGGGGCTGAGTCAGGTAGTTCAGGGCCGCGTGATGTTAGTAGCTGCCAAAACAGCAACTTTTCATTCATCGTAAAAGATTATATTGTTTTTCTCTGTTTTGGATGTGTAATCAGCATGACCCTATGGAAGATGGATGGAGGGATGGATGGATGGATGGTACTGTAATTTACCGAAGATAAAAAACAGCTGCCAACGATACCTGATGCAGGCTTATTATAACCTCAAACTAAACACACTTTTCTCAGGAACTGCTGTGCACATGCTATTCCCCTGATAAGCACATGCTATTCCCATGCATGTTGCGTGCATACTGGCAGATACTGGAATTCGTGCATTATTTTCCATTTTTTTTGTACCAAATTTTCTCATAAATAATTTTTAGCTAACCTATTTTATCTCGCGTTAACATGGGATGATATGAAGGACTGGCCTCCTTACTGATGCATCAGGGAACAACAAAATTTATAAAAAGGTAATTGGGGGAAAACTGGAATAATGACACTTAAATTGGGGCAGATCCCTCTGTATAGAGTGTTGTTTTATTTTCGTCTGTTTCTTTCAGTTTGTCACTTAATTATAACTTCTGAGGGATGGTTTCAGCATCATAAATATTACAGCTTCAGCTAAGAGCGTGTGTCTGTGATCAGAAGGCTCCATGTAGGGAGCAGAAATATAAAGTACAGGTATTTTATGGGTTCTACTGAATTAAAGATAGCTGATTATGAGAAAGACCTTGGTGTGTATGTTGATGCTTCCATGTCCCATTCTCGCCAGTGTGGGGAAGCAATA
>JABFEB020000020.1:16768744-16795181 GCA_019775895.2 Stomatorhinus ivindoensis | reverse complement strand
TCATTGTCAGAGGCAGAGAGGCCTAACTCACATATTACCCCCAGTCAGTCAATCCATCCATCCATCCATCCATCCATCCATCCATTTACCTGTCAGTCTATCTAATCCATTTCTTTTCCATGCTTATCCAGTATGGTGCTGCAATAAGGGATCACGCTGGATAGGATGCTCACCCATCTCAAGCCACAATGGAACCAGACTGTTTTATAAGTAGCTTGACTTTGTAAACTGTAAAAACTGAAAACTTGCAGGGAGAACTTGGCGGTCAGTAAATCACTGGAACATTTATACAGAGAGCACAGTCCTTTCTTCTGTATGAGAGTACTGGTTTTACAGCTCGTAAGAAAATATATTGCTGTGAAACCTTGCCCCCAGCCAGTCACTCCAGAGAAGTATGCCCACGCCATCTGGCTGGATTTCGTGATCAAACAGCAGACACAGTCGAGCAGATTCGTCTTGTCTTACGCCTACAAATTGGTGAAATCCTCTGGCAATCAGCTGATTCTGTCTTGCGGCTGTGCTTTCTTTCAGTGTCTCCCAGATGCCACTCCGAGGGTAGGAGGCCGCGCACCACGTTTTGAGGCCTGCATCCTGCGCTGCGGCTCTTATGCAGCAACGTGTCATCCAGGGAAACCAGTGTAACCATATATATAACAAAACACACAAGCCGTATAGAAGCTCAGTAGCTAAAGATGTCACGATGGTGAATTAGTCATTATGAGTAATAATAAATTCAGATGTAACCTGTTCTCACAAGAGGAGGCAGGTGTCTTCAAGTAATACACAAATACAAGACTGCAATGTTATTTTTTCCTCATTGTTTCAAGGTTTCTTATCACATGCATGTGTGATGCATTCATTTGTATGTCCTGAGTTGATTTTATGAAGGCCAATTGTAAACCAGTGTTTCATATGTTTAAATCTTCCACAGGACAATGCATTGTGGGTAAGTGGGCAGACACACAAGCTAGAAATACTACTTGGCAGGGCATCTGTTTAACCTCAAAATGGTCCCCAATTCTTTGTGTGCATGGACTCCACAAAATGTTGTAAGCATCCCTTTAAGAATCACGCTGGCACGATTGCGTGACGCTTTTTCTGCAGATATATCAGCTTCACATCCACGCAGCGAATCTCCCCTTCTACCACATCCCAAAGGTGTTCTACTGGTTTTAGACCCAGTGACTGGGAAGGCCACTGAAGAACAGGGAACCAGTTGTCAGGTTTTTGGAACCAGTTTGAGATGACATTTGCATGGTGCATTTTCATGCTGGATGTAACAGTTAGAAGGTGGGAAAATTGTGGCCACGAAGAGATACACATGGTCAGCAACAATATTCAAACAGGCTGCGGCATCCAAGTGATGATTGATTGTATTAACAGGCCCAAAGTGTGCCAAGACTATACGTTCCATACCGTTACAGCACCACAAGCCTGGACTGTTGATAAGGCAGGTTGGGTCCATGGATTCATGCCAAATTCTGACCCAACCATCTTTGTAGCTCAGCAGAAACTGAGATCCATCAAACCAGCCTACATTTTCCTAGTCTTAAACTGCAGTTTTGGTGAGGCTGTGTCCACTGCAGCTGCGACTTCCTGCTTCGTCTGACAGGACTGGAACCTGCCATAGTCTTCTGCTGTTGTAGCCCATCCACCTCAGGGTTCCAAGTGTCGTACATTCGGAGATGCATTTCTGCTCACCACAGTTGTACAGAGTAGTTATATCTGAGACACCGTAGCCTTTCTGTCAGCTTGCACCAGTCTGGTCATTCTCCTCGCATCAACAAAGTGTTTCCATCTGCAACACTGCCGCTCCCTGAATGTTTTTAATTTTTCACATCATTCTGGGGAATCTTGAGAGACTGTTGTGCATGAAAATACTCAAACCAGCCCATCTGGTCCTAATAATTTTGTCACAGTCAGAATTGCTCCTGTATCTGAAGGAATTTATGCATTTTGCTGCTGTTGCACAATTGGCTGATTAAATAGTTGCGCACATAGGCAGGTGAACAGGTGATCCTAATAAAGTGTTCATAAGTGTATAGTACCAATGTGAAGCAGGAGAGCTAATTCTACGGGAAAAGCCATGTGGTCTAACTAGATACTACCAGTCCATAAAATGGAGGCCGTCACTGCTTTGGTCACAGCTCAAATAGTTTGGAATGTATTCTAAGCTAAAATCAGCACTAAACGTCTTTATAAGCACAGGAATGAAAATATATGGCTAATACAGAAATAGGCCTGACTCTGCAAAAATCAACTAACTTTGCGAATCTTAGCTCATGAGATGAAATGTTACTCTGTGTGAACTGGTTACTGTGTATGTTCAAAAATTCATTTATTACTTAATAATTGATGACATAGAATCAGGCATGTGTTAAATAAAGATTTATGAATAAAGATCATAAATGATACTAAATGTACTGATTTAGTTTCTAGGCTAAGGGTGATCTCAAGGGATGAATTTAGGAAAGAAAAATTTAATCATCAAATTTTGGATATTTACACTGAGGAGGATTCAGAGTATTACCTAAGTTGAGTTTTGATAGTTATTCTTTGACCTTTTTGTGTTTGCCTTGCTTTTGTAGCTGATATTATAACACTTCAGTTAAAAGCCACCAGAGCACTCATAACAAATCATAATTGTTATATATTGTTATGCACATTGCAGCAGGTGGTTACAGATATGTTTGGCCACCTACGTCATGTGATAAAATGTAAAACACATGCATTATTAGGCATTTTAGTGTTTTAGACCACAAATACAATGCAGCCATGGCTTAATGCAAAATCAGGGAGCAAATAAATCATACTCTCAGCCATAATAGAACTATAAATAAATCAATGTATTTAAAATGAGAAAATAAATAAATAAATACATACATAAAGGGTGTCAGGTGTGCCTGGAAGTGCAGGAAGAAATGAATTATGCAAATTTGTGCAAATAGCCACACTGTATATGTCTGAAGACACGTAAATCATTTTCCATTGATAAATGCATGGACAGACCTTCACCACATGTACATACAAATTAATGTGAGGCTCCTAGCAACCAAGCAGTTTTTTTCGTTAATCAACATAGCGGTACGCACTGAGAAGGCATACAGCCCTGAAACGGGCTGAAACTGTCATTGTGGGTTTAGCGTGAATGAGAAAAAAAATATGCATGTAAAGAGAGTTATCGTTTGGGAGAAGGAACATTGATATATCGTAATGATGTTCATGAATTTTTGTTACTTGCCGTGAACGTTCTGGAAAGCAAATGTTATGTGGTGACAATTGTTACAGATCGTGGAAGCTCATTGCCAAGGACAATACATATGTGTATGTGTGTGATTCCAGGAGGGCCGTTGTACCTCATCACGGAATGAATTTAGCAAAACACAGGTTGCGATGCACTGGATACACGACCTTCTCATATATATAGGCTCTGTGCTTAGAAGAGTAATTGGATAAAGGAAGGGAGGGCATAGAAATTGGGAGACTGGCTGAGAAATGCCCTGTGCCTGCCGTCAAGGCGTAAGAGGCATTATCCGTGGCTTCTGACATTAATGCTGTACAGCACTGGATGGAATGAAGGAGCCGGCCATTGGTAAACAGTGTTCATCCATTATATCTTAGGCGAGATCTTCCATCTATTGTTATGCCTGACGGGTGCAATGCATCACTTGCAGTGCACACAGTGCGAGCGGCTGCCACATGTGCAGCCCCTCTCGCGCGCGCACTTTCCACCCCTGGCGGTCTGATCACAGGCACACGACTGCTGCTTAGCTAAATGGGTGCCAGACTCGTGCATCGTCGTGGATATTCTTCTGCGCATGCAATTAAACGGTACAATTTGACCCATGAGAAGACTATCAGATTCTGATGCAGCATCGTCCGGTGTGTATCAGGGGAGGATTGGCTAGATGAATGGGCTTCAGCAGAAACCCCCTGCATCCCTGTATCCTCTTGGAAGTTGAGTGGAGAGTGTGGCACGCACCTGTCAGTGTCTGGGCCAGCCTGGAGTGTGAGTGGGAGCAGATGCATTATGAAATACCTCCGTGTTTGGTGCCTGTGTGACGGCAGCCCATACTTTGTCGTTTTCCAGTAAGAACATATCAGGAAGAAGTAAGAACAAGTTTTGGATAGGAATCCCAGTCCATGGCCTGGCGCTCTCACACACGAAGGAAGATTTAGAGACACTAATTCTCCCAGCCATTTGGTTTTGGACTGCAGCACGGAGCCAGAGCTCCCAAAAGAATCCTGCGCGGAGACGGGAAGATGATACAGACACCACACTGACACGGAGCAGGTGATGGGAATCTAACCCTCAGCTGTCGAGAAGTTACGTCACGATGCTCCACCAGAGGTTTTCTGTACACATTACACATTTTGTAATACGCATCTTTGTGCTATAGATACTATAATTTAATGCAATCAATAGCATACAGAAGGATGTTCTCAACTAAGATTAACTGGAAGGGTTTTAAACCCCCTGTCGCTCCCCCATCACTCATAAATAACACCATGCTGGCAGTACACAACATTCCCACAGCCTGGCTTCAGCTCCTAGATACAATGTTCTAATGTCTAAACATCTTAGTCTTGAGAATTGCCATTAGCACCATGACAACTGGAACAATCCATGCAGGGACTCTCAAGCCAGTGAAGGTTGAGCTACTCGTACAACACAACCGCATTTACAAACGGTTTACTTTGAACTGCACATGGAAGAATGTGCCAATGAACTGCAGGATGCGGGATTTTTTCATCGACATATTGCTCTGCAACACGTTGGCTTTGGTGTACATGGTGTTGGAACCGCGGACGATATAAAGACGCGGTACTAATCTAGTGGAAAAGCCACAGGGGCTGGTCACTAGCGTATTCACTTGAAAGCCCTGTGCTTGCAAGGCATTTTGTGAGACATGAAAGGAGAGAGGAGAAGAGGGAGGGTCAGGTTGGTGGAAGGAAGGCATCAATCGCTGTGGAGACGGGGAAGGGGATGCACAGCAGAGTATGCTGGGATGCACAGGAATGGCGTGCCTCATATTACGGTGTTCAGCCTGGTGTTCAGTTGGCGAGACAGAAAGGCCGTTCATTCCCCTGCGCATTTACTGCAGATTCCTTAGCTCTGCGGTGCACGTAGACCTCACACTGTTGCAGTCAGGCATGGATCTGGCCACTTCATGTATCACTTTAACACAATATAATTGGCAGGCCTCCCTGTGGCCAGATGGTGGCCAGCCTACCAAACACTTAATAAACACTTACGGAGTAAGGCAGGAGTTTTAGATGGACGGCCTTCCCTTTGGAGCTCAGATCCTGGTTCGTAGGGCAGCAAATCCACCTTAACACCATCTGCTGACACTTTTAGAAAGCCTATTACGAGCCAGGCAACATACGGTCATTGCTTACAGAGACTTGGGGGATAAGCCCGCCATGCACACTCGCACCCAAAGGGCCACTTCATGTAGAAACTACCATGCATTTGTCACAGGTGCTGTTGCAAGTTCACTCTTGCAACTTCCAGCGGGGGGCAGAGTGCCCCACATAACATGGGGGGCTTGGAATCGGGGGTGGGGCTGCCAGAGCAGTCAGAAGTTGTTAATGACCTCCGCTGGAATTACCTGAGATTAGCCGAATTAAGTTAGCACCTTGCAAAGTCTAGATGGTCCCTAATCCTCAGGCTGTACACACTCATAGCATGGAACCCAAGCCAAGTTAAAAATCCTAGGGAATCTACTGGGTTTTCCTCACTGGGGGCCGACTGTCTCTAAGAGAAACATTAATAAATAAAAAAATGTCACTATGGTAGGATCAGCCTCTTTGTCAAAGCTGTCACAACACTGGTGTCAATTTGGCAGGCGGATGAAAGAGCTGGGGTCTCAGGACAGCCTTGCCTGCTTTAAAGTCACACGGGCTCCATACTGATCATGGGCTCGTGTGGGTCTCGCCATGCATCTTGACGCATGAGATGCAGTCGCATGTTTCTCTGGGAGACACCTAGAATAATGAAAGGTCCCTATTATAACAGGCAGATAATGACCTTTGTGGGGGAGGGAATTGTTTTCCTTATAACATATTCATAGATATTTCTGGAGGAACTGAGATTTACTTTGGCAAGTAAAAGGTAATATGAGTCTTCAGCGTGCATCCAGTCTGTGACAGAGCTCTCCGCATAGCGTACATCATGCAAATGACGATTAGGGTCCCTCTCTGACATAATCTCTATGTGCTAATCAACGCAGGCTGAGTGTCGTGGCCCTTAAATTTCACTTTGCGTTCCTGGACGTCACTGAAGATGAGCTGCTCTGTCAGTACAGGTGTCTTCATCAATTTACACCAAGTTTGTGTGACCAGTTGTGGAATTAAGATGGAATCAAAGTAACAAAATAAAGTTTATTTTCATAAAAATATATTAAGGGACATGTATCCACACTACAGAAACCGATAAAACCATCATTTGAATTGATTATGATGTGATCCGTTTGAGCCAATTGCGTGACAATCTAATCTCTGACCCTGCATTTCTTTTGTGTTCATGTCAGTCTCACTTGCATTTCCCAGCATGTCTTGAGCACCCCCTTGATGAAGACGTAAAATTGGAGGTTTCTTTTAGATTTCTTTCTTTGCCTGTGGGAACATCATGGCAGTAATTACAGCAGATTTACAGCCAGCCGAATGTTCAGGCAATAAACTTGCATTAAGTGGAGATAAGAAGTTTCTCTTAACCTTATTTTCTATCCATATCCTTGTAATTGGAACACAGCAAAACTACATATATATGCACTGCTGCTGAGTCATTAAAATATGAGATTTAAGCCAGCAAATAACATTTAGGAAAGAAAAGCATTTTGACAGAGATTACAGTCTGATTTTAAAGTCATTCTATAAAATAAAATCTTGCAATAGAAGATTACATTTACATTTACAGCATTTGGCAGATGCCCTTAGCCAGAGTGACTTACATAAGTGCTTTAAGACTTCACAATGAATTTCCTCCTGATACTAGCTCAATAAATTAATTAAAATTAGAATAAACATTCTTTTGTCTTTGACTATCCAAACACAATTAAGTATGATTGATAGCTTGCAGATATTAGGGATGCCCTTGAGTTCTGACCCTGGCTACGTAATTATCAAACTTAGTCGCACTTAAACAAGCAATTCCTTGGTTAGATGTTGCCACAGACTCCTGGTGTCATAAGAAAATGTAAAAAAATATCATCAAAAATGTAATTGTAGTGTGTCTTGGTTTGTTTTTTAGTGGTCCTGTAGCTTTGTTACACTTCACCCCCTTCTCACCTGCCACCAGCTTGATTCTTCATTGCATTTCAATGTGCCAGGAAATCAAATTGGGCTTTGTACCCTGTGTGTAGGCAAAAAATATTGGTAAGTTCTTCCATGGGGGGAAATCCCTTCCATAGCTGTTTGGGTGGACTGCCTTTCCGGCATTTAGATAATGGTCCAATCAAAGTGTAGAAATGTGTACCAGGATCTTCGGCCAATCAAAATTTAGACCCCATCCTGAAGCTTGGATAATTAGCCATCTAGAGTAGTGCTGTGCAGCCTGAGTTAGTAGTGGTTCTGTGGGCCAGATTTCCTAGGGCCTTGTGTATACTGTTCTCCTGGCATGCCAGGTGGAAGAGATGAGTTAGTAATGCATGCAGAAGTGTTTTGGCTTCATTTACAAACATGCAGATGCAAAGCACTCTCACACACAGGCGGAACTGGGCCTCCTTGCCAATCTGCAGATGTTTGTCAAGATTTTTAAGCTATTGATTGAAATCAGATATTAAGTTTTCAGTTCTGTATTTACCTCTGAGTTACTGGGTAGAAAAGTCGATAATGTTATTGCCTGGTAACAGAAAATGAATCTGTGGGAAAGGAGGACTCACTTAAATCCTGGATAAATCCAACCCATTTTTTTTCTCTCAGAGGTTTCGGGGAGGATTAATGCATTGAAAGAAAAATAAGTCTTAATTTAATGTGGGGTGGCAAGAAGGAGCAATGATCAGAACTCTTCAGATATAGATTTGTCAAAATGGGGCTCATCTCATTTTTGCATTTTCCGTCATGTATTCTCAGTGATTTTTTTTTACACTGTAATGCATAAATGATTTTAACTACAGTAAGAGGCCTGAGGGTGGATTTTTAACAACACAAAGTTTTCAAGAAAAGTGCCTGAATCTATTTTTACAGACCACGGCCGGCTGTCAAAATGTAATCATTGTGAGCAATGAATCACAGTGCTTAACCGACAGTCACATTAGAAAAAAAATGTCCATATTTGGACAAAGTGAAATATGGAAAAAAAGAATAGGATCTAAGTGCAGAAATTCTCAACCAAGTTCTCAAGTTTTTGCTTTAAGCGGCCAATATTTTAAACTTTATGGCTATTATTCTTTTCCCCATTTGCTGTGTTTTCTAGAAATCAAATTTAACAAATGAATGAAAACACATCTATTCATTTTCAATAACCACTTGTCCCGTCAGTGTCAGGGTGTATCCCACAATTCCTCACACACCTTGATTCTTGATTCTACTGATTTTCTTTGTTAAATCAAAACATTAATTTTTAGTTGAATTTGTGTTTTACCGTTATGATGGGAATGATATACATTTAATACATGAGGGATATTTTATTAACATTTGCTTTAATAAAAAATGAGGATATACTGTAAGACAAGAGGAACCCTGATACATTTAAAATTATGTATGTTTAAATTTCATTTCGTTTATAATCTGGATGGGGGGCATCGATGTCGTTTTTAGTAGTGGCAGAAATTCCTTAAAAGCGATTATGAAAGAGGCATCGTTTTAAAGGGAGTATTTCGCACATTCAGATGTCCAACACTTTGTGATTAATGCCCGGGTAGCAGTAAGGTCTGCTTTATGTGACTTGATCTAGCCACTTTTTCTTTAATTCCCCAAATGTGTTCTGATTAGGCAGCTAGGGACAGCATGGTATAATCGCCATTTTAATCATTCATCCCACTGTTGCCTCACACCTCTGGGACCAGTGTTTGAGTCTTCAATATCGCTCCTCGTGTGTAGAGTTTGCATGTTCTACTCGTGTCGTCATGGGGCTTCCTCCCAGTACTCCAGTTTCCCTCTATAGTCCAAAAACATGCTGGGGTGAACTGGGGTTGCCAGATTGCCTGTAGGTATGTGTGTGAGTGTGCACCTGCAATGGGTTGGTGTCCCATTCTGGGTTGTTCTCTGCCTTGTGCCTGTTGCTTCTGGGATAGGCTCTGGACCCCCCCGCCCTGAACAGGACAAGCGGTTACAGAAAATGTATGAATGGATGGATATTGCATTTCATAGCTAATGGGTTATTGAAAACTTTCCAGTTATCTGTGCTATATGTTTCATAATCATTGTGCTGAATACGTACAATTTAGCCCCAATATTGACCATGGACAGAAAACCCAAAACAAAGGACATGGAATCCTGTGCAGTGAGCTTCCGCGCCTAGGACAGGCTCTGCGACAGGCTCTGCGACAGCCTCTGCGACAGGCTCTGCGACCCTGTACTCTGCACTGGCTAAGGGGGTAGAACAGGGGTCACCAACCTTTTTGAAACTGAGAGCTACTTCACGGGAACTGAGCCACACGAAGGGATACTAGTTTGAAACTTCATGTATAATAAACACATTTTAAATGCTTTTTTTTTTTAGATATTGTCATTTTCAAATCTACATAAAAGCAAATGTAATTAAAGAAGAATAGCAACAGGATAAAATTAAATATTAGACACTGCTCACTGGTGAGTTGTGCTATTTTTAGAACAGGTCTGCGGGCGACTCGTGGTCCTGTTGGTGACCCCTGGGGTAGAAGATGCATGGGTGACTGAATAATAACTGTAACACTTTTAGTTTGTCCTTTATCTTCCATTAGTCATTTTAAAAGTTTTGAATAACTGATTACTTTGAGTTGCAGTTTAGATATAATTATAGACTGTAAACTCCAGCTCTTTTTCTTTTTGCCGAAAACAGGGCCAGATGGCAATTGGGGCTTAAGAGCATGGGATTTGAACTAGCAACCTTCCGGTCACAAGCACAGAATATTAACCCACTGAATCAAGAGTGTATAGCTGAGGATCCAAGTCTGAAGGACTGAGGGTATGACTGTACCGTGGATTCACTTCAGAAACTCATACTGATGGATATGATGATATGTAGCTGTGCATGGTGTGTCTGGAATGTAATTCAGCTCTTCAGACAGCCTAACAGTTGTGACCTAGTGTCTGACGAACACAGCACCGCGGCCCAGGGCATCGTGCATCGTTTGATTACCCCTTGTGCCTGTTCAGCCCCATCCAAGATCCTGAGAATCTCTCATCCTTGCTTGTAACTTTCGCAGCTGGGTGTCCTGGTGAAGCCCTGCTGGATACTGTTTGGTAACCTGCTCTCCACCCTACCTTCACCTTCATCTTCATGACCTTTCAGTGAGGTGTGGTGGAGAACTTGGGAAGGAAGGAGCTCAACTGTAGCCCTGGGGCACTACCTGTAAAATCACACCTCAGGGTAGATGGATTCAGTAAGACAGAAAACAATGGCTGGGGATAAGATATTTTAGGATATTTTAAGAGGATTACACCCTCTGTGCACCCTGCAGTGTGAGATGCTGAGGTTAGATAACTGAGAATGCTTTGCTGGGCCTGTTCATTCAATATACTTAACTTTCTTTTCGTAATTTACAGGTAAAACCTTTAATTACTGGCAATTATGGTAAGTTTGCCCCTTCACCCACAAATGAAGGTGTTTCATTTTTCATTCTAGAATTTTCAAAGGTGTTTAGTCAAGGGCACCCAAAGGAATATATGTTATGTATATAATGTTTGTGTTCCCTGTAGTCTCAGTGTTTATGATGTATTTCTTCCATCTGCTGTCAGTGCTCCAGAATATAAGTTTTACACTTAGTATCATTGTACTGGAAACTTTGCTTTCCCTTTAGTCTGTATTGCAGAATCTTTGTTTTCCCTTCAGTATCAGCATTAAAGAATTTTGCTCTCTGTTAGTGTCAGTGCTCTAATATGTTTACTTTGAATCTAGTTTGTGTTCCATGTTGTTTGCTTTCCATTTATTGTCACTCTTACGTGATATTAACTTTCCTTTTAACGTCAGTGTTCTAGAATCTTTGCTTTCCCTTTCATCTGCACTGTAGAATCTTTGCTTTCCCTTTCATATAAATGTTAAAAAATTGGCACATTGTTAAAAAATGTCCTAGAATGATTTACTTTTCATTTAGTGTCATTGATCTAGTACATTTGTTTACCATTATTATCTGTATTCCAGAATGTTCGTTTTCCATTTAGTGTCAGTCTTCTACGTAGAATGTTTGCCTTGTTTTTATTCTTAGCATTCTTCTGATGGCGGGGCATGGATAACAGTCAACAATACAGCTTTGCTGACAAATGCAAACTTTATTACCAAAACAAAACACCAAATAGACAAAAGTAAAGAGACCAAGGAGGAGTTGAAACAGAGGCAGGAAGAAAACAATACACGAACATAACAAACATTGGGATAGGGCAACTAGGACCAAAAATATCTAACAATGTCGAGGTTGACTGGACGCCAGCCTCAAAGCCAAGATAATTAGGAATGCAGGGTACTCACCACTCAGCCCAGTGAGGCACACAGCGAGCAGGGGGACAAACACCAGGAACAGTGAAGGGTACTAAACTTAAGGAACCAGAGACGACAGGATGAGATAGGCAGCGACACCTGCTGGCCATATGGGAACAAGGCGGGCAAGTCAGGACAAGTGATCCTGACAGTTCTAGAATGTTTGCTTTCCAATTATTCTCAGCATTATAGAATGTTTGCTATCTTTAGTCTCTATGTTAGCACCCAATCAGTGTAAGTGATACATTTACAGCTATACTCCCAAATCCATGAAAGGGAAATATTCGGCATGTAAGATCTCACAATACTCAAAACATAGTAAATAATATCTAACATGATCTAAAATATCCAAATGAACACTCAGAGATTGAACAACCACTGTCAATGATCAATGATAAATAAGGAACAATTCAAGCAAAACTCTGCAGGTAAATCTGGTGTTTTAAAAGACTTTTAAAAGATTTTTTCCGGACATCAACACTTGTAAGCACTGTAGATGCCGGAGAAAGACGGGTGAAAAAGGGACAGGCCGATGCAGAGCTGACAGAGTGTTCCAGTGGTGTGATGTTTCCTTAAATGGCACTGCACAATGGCACCATCTGCTAGACCTTAGCCAGTGATTTCAGGGCACATTTTTCAGCATTCATTTCTAACTGCGCAATCTGTCTGCAGGATTAGTCTCTGGTAAGGAGGAAAAAAAGATATTTTTCATGTGTTTTCCAAAACAGGAAGACTCAGCCTGTGACCAGTAAACATAAAGATTAGAAATGATGAATGTTTCCCATGAAGTAAATTCATATGTAAAGATGTCCAGTTTGTTATAATTCTAGGAGAATATCATGTTTTGCCATAGGATACAGATGGAAAATATTTCACGCAAGATATGTTCTAATTAGATATGAAGCAGGTAATATATGATGACTTTTGAACTTAACACTCAAATTATTTCTCTGTAACCTCATTTTCAGCTGAGCTGACACTTTTAATAACAGACTTGACCAAACCTAACATGGTAGGCGTCCACTGAAGGCCATGCGGTAAAAAAAAGAAAAAAAAATCTTATTAAATGCTCATTGTAAGAGAAGCTAATATGAATGGGTGAGTTCTGAGGAGTTAATGGTGACCTGTGGACCTACATCATTTCTGTCTCTGACTACATTTTTCTGCAAAATGTCCCAGCAGCCTTTGAAGTCAAATGCTGCAGGTTTTGACATGTACCAATGCGCTCCGTGATGAGTTAGCTTCAAGGCATGGTGTCTGTTAGCAGTCAATGCCTGCCGCATTGTCATTGTTGACAAAGAAATAAATGATACATGACAGAATCGTCGCTGTAGCGCCCTCAAGCAAGACATTTAACCTGAATTGCTACAGAAATAGATTCAGCTGTATTAATGTGGAAATAATGTAAGTTTATGGATACTTCTGCTTAGTTTACACATTCTAAAAATGAAAAACTAACAATTGTGCTGTAAAACAGCATAGCCTGAATGCAGAAGCATATGGAAACCCATGTTGTAGAAAAATTGATTTTTTTTTGGGGGGGGGGGGGTGATGGACCTGTTTGTCTAACCTATGGAATTGCTGAAGCAGATATGCTGTTTTGGGTTTTGGTAATCTCCATCTTAAGCGGATGGGAAACTGCAGTTTGAAATTAGCTTTTGCAGCGTATTTGAAAGCTTGACCAAAGATCAGACCAAGGTCTGCTTTATGGGCAATGATGATCCTTTTTGTTTTGTCCAGTTAATGCATAGGGAATGTGGAATGCTAGTGGTTGTGACTGTTAAACATGGATATTATATGGATTTGAAGAAGAAGCAGAATGTGATGTGGCTCTAGCGTAAACTGCAGTGCCAGCATGATATCAGGCGGCTCTGAAACCATGCTGCTGGCACATTCGTTTTTACTTTGGTTTCCATGGCGGTTTTTGTTCTGAGGGCAGAAGGAACAATGATTGGTTCAGAGAGATAACCAATCAGATTGTAGAGGAGGTGGGTCCAAGCAACTAGAGGAGGCAAGACCAAGACATCTGATCAGTTTTGCTTCTGCCCTCGGAACATTTTTCTGTAAGAAAAACTCCCATGAGCTAAATTCAAGTTAGGAAAATTTTTACTTTTGATTTAATTCAGCAATTGTCAGTGAATGGATGATCTGCTAAAATCCATATGTTGTCAGATGCTGACTGTGTAAATTTAGATTTATGTTTGAGAAAACCCAAGTTTCACCAAATACGGACATGGTCGCCCTTTAACAGGCAGGCTGATGGCAGAATAAGGTACACGAGTCAGTGCCATTGATTTGGTTACAGTGCCACTGTGTTCTCTCAGTCCCACTGGCAAGTCACCGTTTCCTGATTGTGGCGCCTCTGTTCTTGACTCTTGAGGTTATGGGCCACGTGTCTTGCACACCGGCCTCAAATCATCGAAATTGCTTTCCTGTGGAACAGCGGGGACACCTTCTTGAGGGCCTTTGTCAGATGTACTTGGAAAAATCCGTTTTGCAGTGAACTCTTGAAGAAAATGTCAGCGCTGCTCAATCATGGGACCTCTTTGTGGGGGTCCAGAAAGTAAAAAGTCAAGCTTTGGGCCACATAAATAACTCCAGCTTCTGCGAGTGAGGGCGGGGGTGTTTTTTTTTTTCAGCTTCTACCCCTGCTGTTGAAGACACAAGATTGATCACCCAAACAATTAATCCAACTGCGGGATTAATCGGACCGGCTATATCTAAGCCTTCTGCTTCAGAATCAGAATCAGATTTATTGGTCAATTATGATAACTCACACAAGGAATGTAGTTCACAATATACAAGCAATGTACAAGACAAGTAATATACATAAAGTGCAATCAAAAATAATGAGCTTGAGCATCACATTCGGCAATGAGATTGTGATGTGTAAATATTGTGTAATGCAGTATTTGTAGATGCGAGGCAGGGTGTAAAAACTTGCTGACAATAGCGGGTCCCTGTGGCAGAGCGGAGGACACTGATCAGCTATTTATGTGGGTGACGGCATGAGGTAAGAAACTGCTCCTGTGTCTAGTCGTTTTGGGAAACAGGGATCTGTGGCGTCTGCCAACAAGCTGCAGTAAAAATACTGGAGACTCTTAGAGAGCCTAGGTGGGGAATTGCAGCTGATCGTCACGTAAAAGAAACATTTCTGCAATTGGGACTGTACTTGGTACAGATACAGCAAAATGGCAGCACACTTTTTATTTAAGGAAACCACTTATATGCTACATGATTTTCTAAAAAAAAAAGAATAAAAACAAGTTTAATGTGAGAGCACTGTCATCTGTGACTGGAGACATTGGGAGAGTTTCGATTCTTATTTTATGTGTTCCAGATTTTTTGGAGTACGGATTCAGCTCATATAGGTACTAGCACACCTACCCTGGTTCCTAGATTCGCTTATCATCAGACTAAATTACCAAATGGTTCAACATCTTGCCTGCTCTTTGATGAATGAGCAGTCCTGAACACATGCAAGTACTGCTACTTGGTCACAAAGACCAGGAAGGGATATTTTTATATGTAAACCATGGTAATACTTTCTGCGCTGCCTAGAATCTTGGCTGTTCTTTGAATTACTTTTGTATGAGCAGATGCTGCTCCATATATCGAGACACGCAAAACAAATTAACAGTGCTTTTAGTGACCACAGCAATTACTCAACAGCTTCACTAATTATAGCTGGTCCTTGGGTGCCAAATGAAAAGTGATGCTGAAATGCACGTCTAATTATCAGCAGAGTGTCTGGCCCTTCCAGGTAAGGACACGGGGAAGGTGATTAATGCAGGGAAACAAACTGGGTAAGAGGAGTACCTCAGCGAATACCCGCTGTGACACATGGAACACTCAGCCGATCATCCGAAATTTGGTCACGTAAGTCCTGCTGATGGAAAGTCCTTCTCAGCTCCAGGTGCTTGTGTACCTCAGGGTAGGCTTTGCCTTACCAGCAACAGGCGAAGGCGTGGTGAGATCTGTCAAGGCGACTGAGCCTCGTCTCATTGCATCTCAGACAATCCTTCGCACTTAATATATGGCCCTGCCGGCCATGTTTGTAAGGATTTTTACATTCGTCTAAGTGTTGCTCTGTGCATGCGTTAAATATCACTGGATGTTGCCATTGTCACGATTCGTGCAGGGTGTCGGCGGCGTGAGGCGGAACAGAGGCAAAAGCAGGCAGCGAGTCGGGGAATCGCAGGGTTTAATCCTCAAACGAAGGGGAAAACCAGGCACATCAGGGAAACGCCACAAAACACCTCAATGTCCGATCTCACGAGACTGACTAAGATGCGGACTAAATACAAGATACAATCAGGTACGAATGGACAACAGCTGGATTCCATCAGGGTAGAACACGGAGTAACGAGGGGGGCGTGGCACGCACGAGGCTCGGACGAGCGGATCATGACAGCTATAGTGACAATTGTATAAGCAGCGGTTAAGCTGTTGTAAATGCTTGATGATGAAGGCACAGTTTTTAGCATGTCGCTACACCAACAAATTCCAGGCAAACCGTAATATGCTTAACTAAATTCTTGCTTGTAACTTATTTGAAATGGTAATATTTCAGCATTGGTAAAAGTAATTGAAAAAGAATTATAATATTTCATTCAATTGGGGAGTTGGTGATTTAAGATAAATGTCCCTGATCAGCTAAAATGAATCCACCTTGTCTCAATACATCATGAGCAATTAAAAATACCTGACAGGAAAAACATGCTCACCAATGCAGACCAAAGCCATATAAATGATAATAAATGACAAATTTCTGAATTACAAAAATCTGTTAATTGAGTTTTTTGTCCCATAAGTATTTAAAGGAGAAAATTATAAGTCGCAAACAGCATGGTGTGATTTATTTGTATAGTGCACAGCAAACATTACTGGAATTAGAAACCTAAGTACTGTACTGAGCAGTTTATTCTCTTTGTCAATTTTAATTAAACTTTTCTTCATTTTATTTTTGTAATCAATACACCACTTCAGTCAGATAGCTAGTGCTTATTTAAAGCTGTCCCACAGTTATGCTTAACTTCATAAAGAAGAAAGTAAACGCATCTTGTGTTACGGGAAAATAAATTTCTTTAACTTACATAATGTAATAAAAATTTCAGCGATTGAATGTATTATTCATTGCTATTCTAAAATTTGCAAATTAGGTATAGATTCCGATCATATAACACACCAAGGGAGATAGCTTTTTGAGATAAGCACTATAGTTTTCTCATTACAGAGAAGTAGGGGCAGCATGGTGGTGCGGTGGTTAGCAAGTCTCTGCCTGGGTTACATGTGGGTGGAGTTTGTATGTTCTCCCCATGTCATTGTGGGGTTTCCTCCAGGTACTCTGGTTTCCCCCCACAGTCCAAAGATATGCTAAGGCTTACTGGAGTTACTAAATTGCCCATATGTTTGAGTGAATAGTGTGTGTCCTGCAATGGGCTGGCCCCCCATACTGGGTTGTTCCATGCCTCATGCCCATAGCTTCTGAGATAGGCTCCAGACCCCCTGTGACCCAGAAGGATAAGTGGATTAGAAAATGGATGGATTACAGAGAAGCATTCATGCCTCAATCAAGCTATGTCTATCTGAAAATGTAGCACACCCAGATACTTCTAATTGCTGGCACTGACTGTTTCCTAGACAAAGACGTGGTGGCTTCGGGGTCGGGATCAAATCCCAGAGACGGGAGGGTGTACCCTTTCCCTGACACCAGCCCAGGGGCTGTGTTAAAAGCTGTCTCCCATTTGTCTGGATTCCTTGGCTCCATGGTGAGCTCATAGTCAAAGGTCCTGTCTAGAACTTTCCCAGGAGAAGCCAGTGACAAAAACACAGCCTGAGTAAGACTCAAAAAGTAGGCTTCAAGGTTACCCCCATACTGACAAACATCTTGTTGACTTTTAATAAGTCCATTTAGCTCATGATACTGCTACACTCTACAGTCATGTTCAATGCTCTGAAATGCATTGAGTGGTTTGGCAAAATAGGATTTCATAGAATGGGATAGTAAACCAACTAATAGTAATGAGTCTTTATTTTGAAAGCAAAATCAATATCTCCTTTTGACTGATCTCCATCTGACTCCCACCTCGACTGACACTCAGAAGCTTGGTGCTATTTTTACCACCAAGAATAATACTGACACTCAATCTATATCAGACAGCCACATCCAATTCCTTAGGTCGGGGAGAAGCACGTCTACGACATTTGTGTGTGACAGAAACATTGAGTCTCCCAGACTTCTGTCATTTAAGGATGGGCTGGGCGTCGGGGGGAACAGTCGGCAGGATGCGCTGGATCTCCTTATGCACCCTTATCCCGTCTCCTGTTCCAAGCACTGCGGCCAGAATTCTGAGAGTGGAAGCGACTCCCTTCAAAGCTGGTTAAACCGCCGACGTGACTGGCAGCCTCATTTACACGGCATAATTCAATTTCCTAAGCACCAGAAGGAGGACCCTTGTAGCTAATCCTTTGCAGAAAATGAAAATAATTGACAGGGGAAAGGGAAAAAGAAGCAAATAAACAAAAAAGGGGGTAAATCAAATCTGCTGATACTGACCATCAAAAACATGGCTGATGTGCTGAGCTGGATCTCAGTGCATTGGGATCGAACTAAAGGTTTTAAGTATTTTATGGTGAAAGGTCAGGTGTAAGACGAACAAAGCCTGAAACCCTGGAGCAGATCAGCACACCAGACACCACGCCTTTTAATGCTGAATTATAGGCTAGGCTAACTCTGGAACATCTAAGCTGGGTTAGGCAACATCACACTGGGGGTGATGAGCTTATGCATGTCAGGAGGAGTGTGCTGCATGCTAGTGTATGTTTACTTGCACTTCCAACTAGCAGATGAAGAGTTTACCAGAGGCCCGTGGTGCACGGTGCTCGGGGATAAGTAAGCCTGCATTGTTTTCTTTCAGCACCATTGTACATGTATGATAACCTTTACGGTGAATGGAATCTGTATGGATGATTATTCATAGGGTACGAAAAGAAAGGTGCTACTCTGCTTTATACATCCCCAACGATAGAATCTGAGAGAATGTAGCCATGCTATGTGAAACTAAATCATTAATGTGTTCATAAATAAAACATTTTTGCAATCGTAAAAAGGTGTTTTCAGGTGACTCAGCAGGCGGATCTGTAGCCTTTCGCCAGCAGAAATGCACCCCATGTGAAATTGAAATGTTCCCCTTATGCTGTGTGGATTTCCTCTATATCTGAGATGTAATCTATGAGCCCAAGGACTTGTCATTAATTAGGCATCTCTAACAATGGACCGGCATCCCATCCATGGTGTCTCCTGCCCATGTGCTTCCGGCTGTGGACTCAAGGCTAGCCACAAACACATACTGGATGAATAGTTATGATGTTGCAGGTTATGATGAGTAAAACTTGATGAATGGATGGATGGATGGGTAGATGGATGGTTAAAACAGTGCAAAAAAGTTTACATTTAACAGAAAAGAGTCTAAACAGTTTTCATAAGGCCACTTAGAAGAATAATTCTGCATACATTATGCATTTGGTGCTCTGCTATAATCTGATTAATTGCGTTCATTATGTTCCAACTGCATTTCTTCCTGAATTTGTTGTATAATGATGCAGACAGAAAACAAACAGATGGAGGTTCACAGGCCAGTGTCTTAGGACTATAAATGCAAACTGGAAAATTGCAGAGGGTGCTACAGAATCCGTGTGGACACACTCTTAGCTGTACTGCAGGTCCGATGGGTCGGAACGTCTGTACCTCATTCTGGGAAGGGAACCTGCAGCTCCTAGTTCGTCAGCGAGATCCCGGATGGAACGGCATCGCGTCATTCCCAGTGGCCATCCTCTAAGACGGTTTTGAATATTTGTAGAGCACATACTCAAATATTACCATACCACACACAGACAAAGACAGAATGTGTAATTAATTTGATCTCACTGGATCGATTTTTTTAAACCCAAACCCTATAGTGACACATCTGATACTTATCTTATTTTTGGATTTGAAAACACTTTTAAAAGAAGACAGACTATGATGCAGAATTACTTACAATTACAACTGGATCTAGAAGGATTTAAAAAAAGATCGATCTCACCCATCTTAGCATACAAATAGGCCAATTTTTACATCCATCTAGGTCACTATCGGTTACAAATAGGATTCTTGATGATTCATCTGTTCACGCATGGAGAGAGAGTGGTAGTTCTCGGTCCATGAGCTGACACAAAAAATGCAGTTATGGATTCACTGCATATCCTCCCCTCCGTGTGCCAGTTTTGGTAGCCAACTTCTGCCTTTGACACTACACTACACTGCACTGGACCTTCATGGCTCCCCCTATAGGTGGTTGACCCACAGGAGCGTGGATCCATGTTACTCCTGTGGGCTATGCACAATATAAATGAGTAGTACCCCGTATCACTTTCACAACTGCACACTAAACTCTGTGTCTCACATTGGGTGCATACATCACCAGTCAATAGTGTGGAGGCTTTGGGTCAGAATCTGCAATCGCCCGTATACCCTTTGATCTCTGTCCCTTTCAAGTCAGATAAGAATTCCCCCTCACTCATCGTGTGTTAAATCCTGCGATCTATGGCACCAGGAAACTTTGCCTTAATGAAGCCACACAAAATCTCTGGAGGGGAGCGTAGGTTGCTGCCCTTCAGTAGAAAATGTTTGAAGGCTAGTGTTCTGCTTAATTGCATTTCAGGTGAGTGTTCACATATATCCACACTTTGTAGACGACATGTACAGAGACATATATAGATGGTTTTATAGTGCTTTGTCTCTTTGCTTTGAATATCTTAGGTGTGCTGAAAGATAATGTGAATCTGAATCTTGTAGCATGCAAATGCTTTTGCAGCTGAAAGCTTAAAATACTTTTGAATGCTGAAGGGTTTTCTGTAGTCATTATATTTTCCCTTTGAACTTCTGTGGTTGAGGTTGTGTTGATTGTGAAGGTGCCAGAATTGTATAAATGCATTCGCTACCTGCACTATGACCTTGCCTCTTATATAACCCAAGGTGTTAACGCTGAGCAATGGGCCTTTTGTTTTCTCTGTAAAGATGCTGGGCTTGGGGGAGGGGGGGTATTTTTGACTCCATCAGATCTGTGAGTGATAATATCATGCTGTGGGCACCCCCACTCATTGGTGTGGTCTCTTCCATTCCTATCCAGATTCTTTACCTTTATGTGACAGCCTGAGCATTTAGTTAAAGCCCTGCACTCCACACACAGATCACAGCAAGCTTCGAGAAAAACATAGTCATTGTGGAATGGGCTTGGCTTTGTGGTAAAAACCTTAAATTTCAAGCATCCGACTTACTAAGGTTGTTCACAGGTGACATTTTGATATTTAATACTAAGTGTGGCTTTGTGTTTTTCCGTATATGTATTATTCCTTTTCAGAAGATTAATGTAATTCTCACATGATCTCGTACCCTGTAGGTTGAACCAGACCCCTCCCCCCATTAACAAAACAGATACACAAATGGTAATAAATGCCATTAGTAGGTGAATATTTAGACACTACTACCTGATAAACCCAGGGAACAGGAATTATCACAGTTGCACCACCTGATTTGAGCCCTAGGGCCATGTCATTAAATTGTTTAACAGGGTTCGGAACCTGAATTGCTATAATGAGCTGTATAAGCCAAGTAGAGGAAAAAGTGCATTGTGGTACAAGGGATGTGTGTGACTTCAGGAAAATGTTGAAAATGTAGGGTACAAAAAGTGGAACTTATAGATGCCTGCAATTTGGCAGTCCAATGGAAGGCTGTGAAATAATCTTAATTAATAATGCACTCTCCATTGCTGTTTAAACAGGTTTTTGGTTGTCATTGGATCCTCTGTACAATGGAACCCAGTTAAAGCTTATCTGTGGAACCATGCCAAGAGAAATAAAAAGCAGAGCGATATTTCCCAGCATTCCATATCCTGCCAGACACTGCTTTTGTAGAAGTCCACTTGGGATCCCTCCTACCACCCACGAGTTTCAATCCCCATAAAAGTTTTGATGCCAGTAGACATCCCCAACGTCCTCCATGCACTTCCCCATGGCAGCTCTTTGGACCAAGTCACAATCCAGAAATATCGATCACTGCCATTGGCGGGACTGAGTTGCGGTAGTTGTGGGTATTGGGGGGGGGGGGGGGGAGTGCTGCAATGAGCAGTGGCAAACTCATCAATCACTCGACACTGACACTGTGAAAGACCCACAAATGTAGAAAAAAGCAATGCACCAACTCCACAGTGTGACTCATAAGGGCTTTATATTTGCATGCTGATGTGCTTTTGTCCCTGATTGGCAGCTTCTTGACTGACCTTTTCTTCCTCAAATTTTTGCATAGATTACATCTCAGATATAGAGGCTATTTTTCATGTCACTGTGTTATAACAAGAATAAAATCCCTAACATAATGTTTGCGGTCACAGGTCACATAAACAGGGTGATTAACATTGTTATTTATATAAGCTGAATGGCATTATTTAATAGCCCTACTTCATACCTGTGCCATTGATCACTTCTTGACTTCAGAAAATGTTATGCTATTGTTACTTTTGACATCATGTTCTGTAAAAATACTAATTTAACATAGCTTTATAAACCTCATAGTAGGATTTAATATATCAAAGTCAGTCTTCTGGTATTTTTCAGTCAAATTTATTGTGTTGTTGTGACAAGAAGTGTGTACTACAAAGTGGGATTACTGGCTTAGCGAGGTTTCTTGAGGCTTACTTCCTCTCTTCAGTATTCCTTACTAGGAATTGTACCTTACTTTTAAATGGTGTATATTATCACGGGAATTTACACTGCACACATGAATTGCTATATGCAGGTTTAAGTGTACACTTTTAGATTAATACAGGTGTTCCTCCCTTTCACTAAATAAAGTATTGGTGCCTGCCTGTTCAATTTTAATCTTGATACCGATACTCAGTGTCGACCCCTTCAGTTTGCACCCTGATAGCGATATTTGGTGCAGGTTCCTTCAGCTTTTATTCAGATATCGATATTTTGTGCTGACTCCCTCAGTTTTTCTCCTGATACCGATATTCGGTGCCGGTTCCGGTTTATCCTCATACTGAAATTTGGTGTAAACCCATTAAATTTTTATCCCTATACCGAAATTCAGTGCCAGTTTCTTAATTTTTTATTCTGATACCAATATTTTGTGCAGACACCTTCAGTTTTTATACTGATACCGATATTCATTGCTGGTTCGTTCAGTTTTTATCTTGAGACTGATATTTGTTGCCGGTTCCTTCAGTTTATATCCTGATACTGTCACATATTAAACAAGTTGATGAGGGGGCATGGCACACAGGAGGATCGAACAAGCAGGTTACCAACCACAGGGGCAGCAGGCAACCATGAGGCCAGAGCAGGAGGGGGGCCTTGGAGGGGTCGAGGAGGCAGGTAGAGGTTTGGACGGAGGAGGCAAGGAGGAAGTCGGAGAGGGCAACAGGGGACGTGAGGAGGAAGGTGATGGGGACCCCGGCAAAGGCAAGGAGGGAGGGGAAGCCACAGAAGGCGACGGCACAGCCACAGCAGGCAAGGGTGCCATCCACCGATGAGCCAGAGTGGGGGGACCCACAGGTGACGAGTCGAAGCGGGGGAACCCACAGGTGACCACCAAGCAGGAGGACCCACAGGCACCCCTGGAGCCATAGCCAAGGAGACACAGGGCGAGCCAGGGGGCAGGGCAGGAGGGACACGACCCCTGCGCAGGTGTCCTCTCCCCTTTCATGGACCTCCTCGGAGTCAGGGACTTGTGATGCAGGAGCTGGGATGGGAACCGTGTGGACTGGAGCCGGAGCCTCTGTGGGCGGAGCAGTGACGGGTGGCTGCAGGTAAGTGGCAGGTAGGTGGTGATGTCCGGGGCGAACACTGCCGGGTTCAGAATCAGCTCCTCCCAACACGCAGCAGGGCAGGCAGCAGAGCCAACTGTCACATCATAGCCTCCACTACCCCATTCCTGAGCTGCCACAAGTTCAGGTGCACCTCTTCCGTGAGGAACACGTCTTTGTGTGCCGCCTTGCTGACCAGATCGCTGTATTCAGCTGCCGTAATCTGAGGTGTCAATCATTCTGTCACGTATCAAACATGGAAACAGGTGAAGGTGAATGAACAAATAGGGTTTATTACAGGATAACACTCCAAAACACAGCAACATGAATTACTGGACTGGGGAAACAGACTTGAACACTGACTTAAATACACAGGACTTAATGACAGAAACACGGAACAGCTGGTGACAATCGGACTATCACATGAAGTTGATTAGGAGGCGTGACATACAGGAGGAGCATTTTATGACAGATACTGATATTCGGTCCTGGCTCCTTCAGTTTTTATCCTGATGCCGATATTTCCGTGCTCGCCTCTTTTTATCAGGAAATACTGATATTTAGTGTTGGTCTGTTCAGTTTTTATTCCGATTGTCATGACCTGCTCGTTTGCTCCCCCTGTGTGCCATGCCCACCTCATTACCTCATGTTAATTCCCTACTGTCATCGCCTGTCGCCCATTATTTCCTGCTTGTCTTGTGTATTTAGTCCGCGTCCGAGTCAGTATCCCCCAGATCCGTCATTGATGTTTGTTGCTGTCTGCCTTGTTTCTGCCAATAAACCCATGTTTCTGACTTCACGGCTTGACTGCCTTCCTACCCGCTGGGCAAACATAACAGAATGACGGATCTCCAAGAAGAAATGCTTCCGTGGACCAAGAATCAGCACCTTGGTCTGCTGCAGGAAGTCAAGAATAAAATAATATACTGGCTGAATCTGCCCGAGGTCCGGGAGGACCCCGTCAGCCTGGATTTGGCCAGCCGGAGCGGGACAATCCTGAGCGAGATGTCGCGGAAGTACGCGATAACTTCCGGCAGCTGGTGACAAGGGTGACAGAGAGATGGCTCCAGCCGCTCGCTCCCTCCCCTCGGTCGCCGTCTGACGTGCTTGAAATGACTCAGCTGCCTGCAACCAAACGGAGAAAAAAGAAGAGGCGTAAGGAGCGGGCACCAGAAGAGGAACCGGCCATCTTCCAGGGGGCCTGCTCTCTCCCCGCAGGGCTCCCGTCGGACAGCCCCACCACCTCACTTTCACAGGTGCCCAAAACCCGACTCGTCTCCACCGGGCAACCACTAGTTGCGTACCACTTCTGCCTCCGGCTGCTGCACCGCCTCAGTCTCTGGCACCACCTCCACCTGCTGCACTGTCTCAGTCTCTGGTGTCACCTCCGCCTGCTGCACCACCTCAGCCTTTGGGGTCGCCTCTGCCTGCTGCACTGCCTCAGCCTCCGACTACGTCCGAGGCTCCTGCAGTGGCCCCGCCTCTGGCTGTGCCTGAGGCTCCTGCAGTGGCCCTGCCTCTGGCTGTGCCTGAGGCTCCTGCAGTGGCCCTGCCTCTGGCTGTGCCTGAGACTCCTGCAGTGGCCCCACCTGTAGCTGCTGCTGTGCCCTAGGCAACCCCTTCTGCAGCTCTGCCCATCTTGCCTGTCTCGCAGACTCCGCTTCTCCCAGTCCCTGCTCCAGTCCTCCCAGCCCTGGTCCCAGTCCCCAAGGAGGTCCCAGACAGTATGATCACCGCTCCTTCCTCCTTGGAGGAGGAGGAGCTGGAGTGGGATCCGACGAGGTCGACACCAACTACAACCCGCCTTTCAGTGTCCCATAAGGGGAGGGGACACAAACGTAGGGACTGGCTCCCGCCCGCCCTGCCCCCTGGCTCGCCCTCGCTCGCCTTGGCTGGGGCTCAGGGGTCGCCTGTGGGTCTTGTGGCTCTGGCTTGGCAGTCGCCTGTAGGTCCCCCTCCGACGCCTCATCGCCTGGCGTCAGTCCCGCCTCTGACGTCTCGTTCGTCGCCTGCGGGTTCCCCGGCATCAACTCGGTCGCTTGCGGCTCCCCCTCCTCCGACACGTCACTGAGCTGCACCTTCACCAGCTGTGGCTCCGCCACCCTCCTTCCCTGCGTCAGGCTCCCCTCCAACTCCCTCCTCGTCTCCCCTGGTGCCCCCTCCGACTCCCTCCTCAACTCCTCCATCTGTCCTCCGGCTACCACCCATCTTGGCTTCCTCGGGCTCCCCTTTGTCCCCCGTCCGTTCCTGCCTCGCCTCCCTTGTGTGCTCCTCATCCCTTTATCCCTCTTGTCTCTGTTCCTCGTCCCCCTCTGGTTCCTTCATTCGCTCCTGGCCCTTTTGTCCCGCTTGTCGGTATTCCCCCTGTGTCTCCCTTCCTGGTCTGCCTGTCTGCGTTCCCCGTCCGTTGTCAGGTCCTGTCTTGGCTGTTGCCCCTGTGCTTGTTCTGTGTCTCTGTTTTACTCCCAGTCCCTCGTTGATGTTTTGCTTTTGTTTTCCAGGTCCCGATATTCGGTGTTGGCTCCTTCACTTTTTATCTCGATACCGATATTTGTTGCTGGCTCCTTTAGTTTTTACCCTGATACCAATATTCGGTGCCGGCTCCTTCAGTTTTTATCCCGATATTGAAATTTGGTGCCTGCTATTTCAGTTTTTATCATAATACTGATATTCAGTGCTGACCCCTTCAGTTTTCATCCTGGTATCATTATTCCAGTTAATTCCATCATGGTGTACTAAAAAGTGCTACTGGGGATCCTTTCTATTTGCTGTTCACAGCGGGCTGTGTTGCTTCCTACCTGCAGACATAATACACCAGAAAGCACCCCATCATTGCAATAGAAATAGTTTGCCTCTGTTTCTTAATTTTGCACATTTTATAATTGTTGTTTTATACATCACGGCGTGGTACGGGAACTGCACTGTACAGCAACGGAAGGCCCTGCAGAGGGTAGTGCGCACAGCAGAACGC
>JABFEB020000020.1:16743616-16756272 GCA_019775895.2 Stomatorhinus ivindoensis | reverse complement strand
GCGAGAGCAGGGAACAGGTGGAGGAAAATTTGGAGAGGTGGAGGCATGCTCTGGAAAGCAGAGGAATGAAGGTTAGCCGCAGCAAGACGGAATACATGTGTTTGAATGAGAGTGACCCAGGAGGAACGATGAGGCTACAGGGAACAGAGGTAAAGAAGGTGCAGGATTTAAAAGTATTTAGGGTCAACGGTCCAGAGCAACGGAGAGTGTTCAAAGGAGTTGAAGAGGTGGGTACAGGCAGGTTGGAATCGGTAGAGAAAGGTGTCAGGTGTGTTGTGCGATAAAAGAGTATCAGCGAGAATGAAAGGTAAGGTGTACAGGATAGTGGTGTGACCAGCAATGCTCTACGGCTTAGAGACAGTGGCACTGAAGAAAAGACAGGAGGCAGAGATGGAGGTAGCAGAGCTGAAGATATTGAGGTTCTCTTTGGGAGTAACAAGCATGGATAGGATCAAGAATGAGTCCATCAGAGGGACAACCCATGTTAGATGTTTTGGAGATAAAATTATAGAGGCCAGATTGAGGTGGTTTGGACAGGTTCAGAGGAGAGACTGTGAATATATCGGTAGAAGGATGCTGAGGTTCGAACTGCCAGGAAGGAGGTCTAGAGGAAGACCAAAGAGGAGATTAATGGATGCAGTGAGAGAGGACATGAAGTTAGTTGGTGTGAGAGAAGAGGATTCAGAGGATAGGGTTAGATGGGGGCAGATGATTCGCTATGGTGACCACTGAAAGGGAACAGCCGAAAGACAAAGAAGAGGTTTGTGGTTTGCATGTGCACTTTTCATTTTTGTTATGATTCAATATATTTAATATGGGAATTGGAATAAATCTTGCTGAGCTCATTCCATTTATTGGCAGAGCAGATAAATGCTCTAATAATAAAATGAGTTTTCCAATTGTATGCTTGTTATTCGAAGGTAGAAAATGGGGGCAGTATGATGACTTGCAAACTACAGAGCCTCCCACGATGTGCACAATGGGGGGAAAATTGTGTGTTCTTAACAACACAATCAACTCTTCAATATAGATATTTGACAGCTGGGTATTTTGTGGCATCAAGCATGCTGACGTTGAAAAACAGCGGCAATATTCTTAGGAAATGAGACTTGTAGCTTTTGGACATGGAGTACAGTTCCCTCATCCCTAGTCTACCTGCTAACTATGCTATTTCTGCAACTAGTTCCTGAAATGCATGTAGGTTTCCTGAAGAAGCCCATATCTGACGGAAGATGGATCAGATCTGATATGTGAAGTGTAGAATCCACCTAATGGCTCAAACATTGCTGGGAAAAAAGGAAGGGAACATCCAAACATTCCATATATGCAACAAAGTAATAATAGTTATGTCAAATGCCCAATGATGCATCACAGTACAAAACAACATTACATACATTACGCAGTTAAATACACCCAGGTGACCCCTTGTGAACCCTAGCCAGACAGCAGCCTAATCAGGGTCATTGGGGCTTGTATACCTAAGGGACTTATTCATATATAACAGATTCATTAGGTTATCATCCTGCTACCGTGTGTATTTTTTATTCTGTATGTGTCGTCCCTGGTGTCCTTTCATACTGACATTACACAAGTCCTCCTGCATGGGGGGAAACCCTTTCTTCCACATAAAATAGCTGCCCTGTTCCTTTTCCTTCATACTGTCAGTCAAAACAGCCAGAGAAATGTGCCAGCTGCTAAGTCAATGCATGCTAATGATGCTATTACAGGCAACAGTGCAGCCGGTTCGCCGTCTGTGGCCCTGCCACCACCCACCCTCCCGGTTCCCCCTTGCACACTAATGATGACCCCCCCAGAGGTGTCTATTTTGCCATGCATTTAATGTGCTCCTCTTTGACTCACGTTCCTGTGGATGACTTCAATTATGAAACGTGGCCAGTGACGCACATCCAAATACCGAGATTAAAGGAGAAGAGAAACAACTTAAAGAGGAATCTACAAATGGTAGATGGAAACACTAGTCCCTTTTATAAAGGCTGAGGCAGTCTGAAGTTATTGATACAACTAAAAGAAACAGGGATTCCAGCAGAGATCCTTTAAAGTTTCCTTACTAAAGCAGCCAAGCTGATCCACAAATGTGAAATGTGATCAGATTGGTGTGCTACATCATGTAAGTAAGGAAATAAATGCCACTGAATTTCCCTGGACAAACAGCAATGGACAATGGGCACAATGTGGGGTGCAGCATGCCTGGATGTCTGCGGCGTTGAGTAGGCAAGACGAAAAGGCAGGAATATCCGGGGAAACTGGGTTTATTAATACACAAATGGGGTAAACGCCACGAAACATCACAATGACAGACCTAGGGAGACTAACTCAGACGCGGACTAAATACAAAAGACGGGGCAGACTCGGCAGGACACGGAGGATTACAATCAGACAAAATAGACGACAGGTGGTTTCCATCAGGGGCTGAACACGAGGAGCGAGGGGGGTGTGGCACACACGGGACTCTCACGGACGGAGCATGACAGAACCCCCCCCCCCAAGGCGCGAACTCCGGGCACACCTCAGGGAAGGGACGGAAGGGATGCGGGCAGACAGGACCTGGAAGACAAAAGCAAAAACAGGTTAACGCGGGGCGGGGAACAGGACAGAGACACAGAACAGGCACAGGGGCAACAACCAGGACATAAGACTGCAAAGGACAGGGAAAGCCGACAGGCAGACAAGGAAGGGAGACAGGTGGAACACTGGGAGGCGAAACAAACGGCCAGGAGTGAACGGAGGAGGCACAGGGAGGCAAGGAGCAGAGACGGGAGGAACAGGGCGAGGAGCAGCGACAGGGGGCCACACCGGGAAGGATGGAGGAATGGGGGGAGCCCGAGGGGCCCAAGACGGGCAACGGGCAGCGGCCGGAGGAGCCGCAGGCGGAGGAACAAAGGGAGTTGGAGGGGACCACCAGGGGGATGGGGAGTCAGGACGAGGGACAAGCAATGGAGGGACCAAGGGAGTCGAAGGGGGAACCAGGGGAGGGGACGAGAGGAACCAAGGGAGCAGAGACGGAGGGAAGGAGGGAGGAGAAGACACGGCAGGCGGGGCTGCAGGCCGAGCCGGCAAAGGCGCAGCCAACCGACGCCTCGACGGAACGGGGACCCCCGGGGCCCGAGGAGCCGACCTCGGGGCAACCGGAGGCGACCGCGGGAGCGAGGGCGGCAGGCCCGAGGACGGGCGAAAGGACACCGCCGGGGGACCCGCAGGTGACCGAAGGGCCGGAGCCCCTGGCGACGATGGACGCCCCGGAGCCCCCACCAGGGCAACCAAGGGCGAGCCAGGGGGCAGGGCGGGCGGGACCCGGACCCTACGCCTACCCGGACCCTACGCCTGTGCCCTCTCCCATTACGGGACAAAGACAGGCAGGGGAGTCTACGGCGTGGGCCGGGTCGAGGTCGGGGCGGCCCCAGCAGGGACATCCCCGAGGGGTCCCACTCGAGCTCCTCCTCCAATGAGGAGGAGGCGAGGGTGTCACCTGGGACCTCCTCGGCCTGGTCCAGGCCTGGCCTCAGTGGGGTAACAGTCCGGGGGGCCTCTGGGGCTGGAGTCACGGAGGCAAAAGTCAGGGGGGCCTCTGGGGCCGGAGTCATGGAGGCAACCGTCAGGGGGGCTTCTGGGGCAGCAGTCTCCGGGGCCACTGGGGCTGCGGGAACGGCAGCGAGCGTCGACACCGTCGAGCAGGGAGGCGTGGCCTCACCCTTCCACCTGGGAGGCGTTGACTCGGCGGGCGTTGACTCGGCGGGCGACAACCATGTAATGGATGTCGGCGAAACGGCAGAGGTCTCTGGGGTGAGAGTCTCCGGCATGGGGGCCGGGGCAAGAGTCACTGGGACAGAAACGGCAGCAGGCGTGGCTGTCGGGGCGATAGCGGGCGTCGGCACCGTCGAGCATGGAGGCGTGGCCTCACCCTTCCGCCTGGAAGGCGTTGACTCGGCGGGCGTGGCGTCTGGTGCGGCCGGGGCAGGAGGAGTCTTGGGTGCGGCCGGGGCAGGAGGAGTCTCGGGTGCGGCCGTGGCAGCGGGCGTGGCTGCCAGCGAAGTGGCCATGGCAGCGGGCGCCGGCTCTGCAGGATCGCGGGGGGGCGATTCAGCCGGAGTGTCGGGGGACGTTGGCTGGGCAGGCGTGCAGGGGGCCGTTGGCTGGGCAGGCGTGCAGGCAGGCACTATTTCACATGTGCTTTAACATGGCAATTTTGCAGATCGCCCCTTTTTGAAAAAAAAAAAGAGTTCTAATTGATAGAAGCAGAAGTGGGTGGGAATGGGAACAATTTCAGTACTTGAAATGCCACAGTAGAACCAGTTAGTGCTGTTTGGTTTTTCTTCAGATCATATTTAGTCAACCCCCCACCTCAGGGCATATCTGTTTCATTGCAGACTCCTAGTTGATGCAGTCCGTGAAATGTCAATACCAAATGTGAATGAAAATGAAATGAATCTCAAACTGCTTAATAAAGAAAACATAAAAGCAGAATAGTATTGAACCAATCAAGTAAGCTGTGGCTTCCCCAGGAGCAAGAAAAAAAGTATTAGAAGAGACTCAGGGGCCTGTAGGGAAAATCATTTACAAAAATTCACAATGAGAAATCCAATCAAAAATTTAATGAAGCTGAAATTATTAATGCGGGAGGGAGTAATTGAAGTTTGCACTTTTGAAAGCCATAGCAATTTGGCAATGCAAACCCTCCACCATTTCTGCAGTACCATGTAATGCATCTACGGTCCCGATATGAGCAAAGGCAGCACTATTGTGCAATCTTAAGTTTGCGTCACGAGAAAACATGTCACCCAGGGCAGACATGGTTTTGAGAGAAAAGCGGGACCTTCAGAAAATGTACTCAGAGGTCCCGAGGTGACGGCCTTCTCCAACAGACATGCTAAAATGAAACGAAAACAGGACTAGCATCGCTAAGAAATGAGAGCCTGATGATGAATGAGAATTAGGATATTTGGGGTTTCAGATATTATACCTCACACTGCTTAATGGTTTGAATGGGTGTCTTACTCGGTGTTCTTTCTGCAGTGAAATGCAAGCAGTTGTGCCCATCACCATCTATAAAGAGACATTTACCTCTTTACCAAACCAGCAGATGAATGGTTAATTCCTTCACAATAAGCAAAGAAATGTGACAAGTTATGCAGTGGTACTGATGGGTTCTGGTGTGATTTGTGGTATTAGTCAAAAACACACCTCAGGATGTAGCTTGGTCGCATCAGATGCAGCTAGTATGTTGTTCACGTTTTTGACAGCACGCACAGTGAAGAATGCTCACTTAACCACCGAGGATTATTCTGCTCTCTGTACAGAGCTGTCACATGTCTCAGTTATTAATAACAGCAGGTCCCCAGTAAACAACATATGAGTATTGAATCAGAAGATGGTTTTTGGCTTGAAGTTTTTCAAGCGAACAACAAGAATTTAAATGCCATGCGTCTTGTTTATCAGAATCAATTAAGGTAGAAGGAAAAAATCCCGGCCCTGCATTGGCCCTGAATTGCAGAACAAACTCATCAGATTGATCGCTCACTCGCGCAAAAAATTTATATAACGAGAAATTCTTTTGAGGCTTTGTAATAGAAGTTTTAGAAAGTGAGTAATGAGCGTAATTTCAGCTCCTGGTGGAATTGTAAGAGAGAACATTTCCAAATGAGTTGTTCATAAATGAGTAACTGGAGCAGCAGTGGGTGGTCAGTGGCGGGTGGCGTTTTTTCCGTAAAGGTTTGCTGCCGGGCCTCTGGGGGAGCGTGGTGGCGTTGGAAAACAAAAAGGACACCCCCATTACTCTACGCTCATGGAGAGTGTGGGTGTGTGTCAGGGGGAAAATCTGTGTGAGAAAAGGGGTGGGCAGAGGCCTGGAGAGGGGTGTGACAGTAGGTGGGGAGCTTTTGGACCTTTCGATGTCTGGAGAAGACAGCAGAAGGCATGGAGATGCCACGCGGGGGGCTTCACGTCCGAGCATTTCGCTTTTTCAATGATTCGGCCTTGGTTCGGCAGACATAAACTTGCTGCTCAGCTAATTGTTCAGGGTGTCCTTTATGCATCAGGATTACTCATTTAATGACACTCCCCTACAAGACAAGGAACCTGTGCCGCCTACGACTTTCAAAGCAAGTTCCGTGTTGACATTTAATGAGCAAATTCACTTCAAGGAGGGGGGGGGGTGGAGAGAAAGAGAGAAGGTTGAAATTAGCATGGGCAAATAAGTGTATTCCAGCTACAGTATGGCTTGAAGTCACATGTCTGGATGACTGAAATGCATCTCTTAACTGTAAGCCTCGCAGAGAGGCAGACCGGAGTGCCTAGTCTGCAGTAGGGACCTTAGACAAAAGGTGGCGGCAGTGGATGTATGACACAATATGTACCGGGCAGAGCCAAGAAAAAAAAGCAGAGTCTAATTCCCCACAGCAGTGTTTACATCAGAGGTAGGAAAAATAGCATTACGCACGAGAGCTCAGCCCAGCCGGCCATATACCGGCCATATACTGTGCTATCGGCAGTAAAGTATAGTCAGTGCACATTCTTTTAAGGTGCACAATTAAATAATACAAATTCTGTTTTATAGATTTATACATCTATGTTGTGCATGCATTAATACATGCTTCTTTTGTATTGCATGCGGGCTACGTTTCTGTGCTTGCAAACGGAAGGTTGCCAGTTCCAGTCCTGGCAGAATAGCCAGATGTCCATGGGCCCTTGATCAAGGCCCCAAAGCCTTAGCCGCAGGGGTGCTGCATGCTGGCTGACCCCGTGCCGGGACCTGAAAGTGTGCGCTCACCTGTATGCTTGTCTGTGTGTCTCAGGGAGAGCAAGATGGGATATGAGAGGATGAGCATTCTAATGTGGCTAAAGCCATATAAAGGATCATCATCCTTAAAGATGATGTAATGGATGTCCATATATGAATACTAATAAAGATTATATTTAAAATGTGCATGTTTATGGAACAAAATATGCTCAGCAAAATCACATTTCTTCTAAAAGAAGTACAGCAACAAATCCATGGACACAGTACAGGCAAGTCAGTAGTTATCCATGTGGTCTAACCATTTTATCCACTCACTGTGGACAATTTAGACAGGCCGGTTCACCTAAAAGTCTGCTTTTGGATTGAGAGATAAGAGCCATACCAACATGCGATAAAATGTTCAGACTCCATATATAGAAGGTCAGGGGAGGGATTCAAACCCACAGACAGGAAGAGTGCAATGACTGTGGGTCACTACCCACAAGGCCAGCAGGCAACCAGCATGAAACTACTTATGGTAAAGATGATGCTGTGACTAACAAAAAACACTGATATTTCATGATAGAGAATGAAGTTTTTGGTGACTAGCACTGTATGGATTTGTGAGCCGGTAAAATTTATCAAGGCTTCCCAGATCGCAGATTTTTTTGTGTGTGGGTAGTGCCTTTTCTTACTGTGTCCTGTGGGTTTCCATCACCAGGGCCGTTCAATCCTACAGGAAACATAGGTATAACCTATTAACTCCTGCATGAGAGTTTGGAAGGGGGTGGGTATACTACTAATGATGGGTAAAATTATGCTTCATGAACTATTGCTGTATTTTTTGATTGGTTCAAAAAAGCTCAAAGCATGCCCCAAAACAAACGAAGAGCACCATCTAGTGGGGTAAGAAAATACAGCAAATGGTTCATGAAGTATTGGTTTGGCTATCACTAAATGCTACCGCAGGGGAAGCTTGAGAACAGAAGCAGACGCTTACTGTGCTGTCTTGTCCTGCACAGTGGAAAGAGTTTTTTTCCCCTGATGTTGAAATAAAGTGAATAAAATCAGCAAAGGTCCCCTCACACCGTTGGTAAATCCCTCCCCAGTGTAACACATTCCCACTTCGTCCACAGCTTACTCAAGGTGTTGGGACTCACATCTTCTGGGCTACACACCACTCCTGACTGAGTCAAGCAGCGGCAGATGACCAACCCAGCAGCCCCCCAGTCTGGCAGGAAGGTGTGAGTCATGTTCCATCTATTACCTTCAGTGAGCTCAAAGACTCACAAAACTCAGCAGCAGTCCTCTTACCCTGTCAGTTTAATGTGTGTTAAATGATTCAAGAAGTCAGAATCCTCCACCAAGCTACCGTGGATTAATTAGGCATCACACTGGTGTTTATACATGTAACAGTGAAAAACATGAATGCAGAATGACAATACACTGGAGATTCATTCTGCTGAGACGTAAAGAAATGAACAATTTCACACAGCCTGCGTTCATAAAAGAGACACTAATAGAGCTCATCAATGGCCGGGTGGATTTCTTTGAATAAGATTTGGGTCCTGGAAGATCTGTCACTCCTGGGGAGTGCCTTTCATTCTAACAAACCGTAGTTCATGCCTGTAATCTGACTGTTTAGTTTGGTCCTGCTTGTATATTCTGGGGCAGTTTGCTGCTCCTCTGTCTCACATGTCAATGTCTGACAGGCTTCTGAGAGGTTCTCCTGATGGTGGTATGTGGAACCTTTTCTGGGTGATACCCCATCATTTGGTACACATAGGCCTACATAATATGTACTGGGGACAGCACTATGAACTACAGATGTTGAGTTTTTACTACAAACTGAAAATTGAATTTGATCTTTTGACTACTGCTAGGACAATAAGACTTTCACTTCTGATGTGTGAAACCAGATTTTTTTTTATTAAATTTTTTTTTTTAAATCAAATTATGCATCAGGTATTTCCATCCCCAGGAACAGGAAACAGGAGCCCCCCATGACCATGACCTGAATCAGTGATTACAGGGTAGATAGATGTTTGCTGCTGAATGTGACAGGAATACGACCCTCAAAGGTACAACAACTTGACCCCTTGAGAGTTTCCGGAGCCCAGCTTTGCGTGCACCATACCTGCTGGGTGTCCTGCCTCCTTTGCTCTGAAGTGCCAGCTGATGCACACACATGTAACACATAATGGGAGGGGCGTCTGCAGCAGGACATTCGGCATCACAGCATCGAGGAGACGGTCCAGCAGTCAGGGGCATGGTGGCATTGGGGGAGCAGCTCATGTAGCCCCGACAACAAGGGTGTCCAGACCTCACGCTTCCTGCCTTCATCTGCCACATGAGGTGTTAATTGCATCAGAGTAACTATTCGGAGGTGCATTTGAGAACTCCTTTTACTGGGGAAAATTTTAAAAAGATGATCGAGCACTTACAATAAAACAGCGCAGCTCCATACATATGCTTAAAATACGCACACAATTAGCTTTCATAAGGCTCTCCATCAGCACATTCATCTGAAGTGTTTTAAAGAATGGTGTTCAGAGTTAGCATACTGTGGCATAGTCTGCAGAGGTTGTGGTATTTCCATTAATGAGTTTTGTCGTGGCTGCACTCTTAGGAGCAGATGTTTGTTTGGTCTGAGCTGGTCTATCCCTCAGGAGGACATTCTCAGTCAGGTTTCTCCAGAGCCCACCCTACGACTGATTCTCGACACTCCCTTATTGAAGACATACTGTTTGTCATCAGCTGCCGTTGCCAAGGCGATAGCTAGTCACCGGTTGGTCCTTGTGTCAGTACGGATTTTCTGCAAAAAACTCAGGGATTTTATTTGTTGATTGTTAAATTCAGATTCATTGCAATATGCAGCCTACTTTCCATATTCATTACACACTGACAGTATAATTTACATATAATTATTATACAAAAACAAACTCACATGATTCTCATTTTGAATATTATATCACTATATTTGCATAATGATTTTAATTCTATTCAGAGGCACACACAGTTTTTCGGAACATACTGTACATTTGCTGTTCAGTAAGAGTTCCTTTTAGCATATTCATGAACGCAACAAGGTACATAACACAGAAAACCTCAATACCTGTATACATACTCATTTTTTCTCTATTACAGAACATGACATGATGATCCAGTCAGGTCATAGCCATTGATCAGATACTGTGTGAGGAACATGTCCTCCCAGCCTCCTAAACGATGCTCATCCAGGGTTTTGGTTTATCAGAGTGTCCCTTTATTAGAACTGCTAAGATATGTTGCAGGACGGGGTACTCGCTGGACAGGAATAGCAGTGTAATGCTTTTTAGCTAGCAAGAGAAGGGGGAAAAAGCTACTGATGAAACTAAAGTAACAAAAAGAATACATTATATGAATATGAAATGTGCAGGTATATATGAGATATTGCCGTCCAGGATACTGCACAATGAAGCCCAAGTTCTATTAATGTAATAGGAAATACTGTATATGTACAGAAGCAGAAATGGAATATGTACAATGTAATATGAACAAAGATGCAAAGATGTGAACACAGATGTAAATATGAAAGTGACAGTCAGTACGGAGTTCTATAGACACATGTTCTGTAGACACAACTGTATGTTGTGGTGTTGATGATAACACGAGTCACAAAAACAGACCGTGTCATCATTTGCCAGTGTTTAGTTACCATATGTTTAGATATACCACATAGATATACCACATTATATCTGCCCCTGTGACTACAGCGATTTATGTTTACTTTAGCTACACCCACTGAGGCTCTCGAAACGGCACGATAAATCCAAAATCAGAGTCATTATAGTTTGTTGCACCTGCTTGTCTCTTTGTTGAGATAAGGGCCCCTTTGGTGAGAATGTTTTTTACCTTCCTGGCGAAGACGCCCTGAGACAGAAACAGGAGCGCATGCTTTCTTTGTGAGGACTCTGGCTTGCAGAGGTTTGTCAGCCCACCCGCTGTTGTTGCGGGGATACTGGCATTATTTACCTGTGTCGTCAAATCGTGCAGTGGGGGTGCACACACACAAAAAGGGGGAGGCAATGGTTCTGTCAACACCGGGATAACAACCTATCTGAACATCAGGCGGCCACTGTGAGCATGGATTGTGATAGAAAACACAGGATTGGCAGTCTGTCCGAACTTCCTGGGCGCCGGTTCTGCTCAGCTCAGCACTGTATCCGCTGGGAAATAAAAGCCACGTTCTGGGAAACCTCTGTTAGATTCCGTTGTTTCACCCTTAAGACAATGAAGTAGATCAGGGGCACTTTCTTAGGGGGGAAGGAGTTTATTCCCAGATGATGTTCTCTGGTGTAGTAGACAGCCTCTGTGAACATTTGTGTGATATCAGCCTTTTTACAGAGTCTTAGACAATAGACCATGTTTGATCACAGCCAGGGAGGAACCAGAAGATAAAAGGTCAGGAACCAGAAGATGGTGATGAACCACTTGGTTCCATGATCATCCCACCTTGTGGCAGGCTGATTGCTCAGTCTTTGTTAGCTGATTTCCATTGCATAGCACTGTGCCTTTTGTTCTCAGTAAGGAGAGAGGGCAGGGTGGCTTCCTGATTACCGTCACTATTACAGGAGGCAATACGTCTCCCCTGGGAAACTCTGGAAAGAAGAATGCTGTGGTTTCCACGTCACAAAAGACACAAAAAGGCTTCAGGGTTCCTAATGAGGGCTGGTGACCAGGCGAGGGCCTGCTGAAATAGTGGTACCTCGGTATACGTCCACTTTGGAATAAGTCCAACTTGGTATACGTCCTGTTTGGACACTTGGTATGCGACATTTGTTTGGAATATGACTCGCATGCTGCTCTTGTTTACCTCTCGAGACAAAGCCAGCACTGCCCACGAGCGACAGTACACCAGTTGCTACCATTCAGTGAACAACCTGCGCTATAACTCTCTTTTCATCTATTTCATCTAATTGCTTTTGCATTTATGTAATTAAGTATTAAGCAGTGTTTATTTTATACAACATGCCAATAACAATGGGATTTTTTCATGGGATCATTTTCCCTTTATGGGAAAATGAGAAACATTCATTTGGTATACGTCCTGTTTGGTATAAATCCAAGGATCTGGAACGGATTAAGGACATATTCCGAGGTACCACTGTACTTCTGTAAGGTCTTGCCTTTTCAGTGGCAGTTTGAGGTACAGTATATACTGTAGAAGGTGTTCATTATCAGTCCAAACATATGCACCAAAATCACTGGAGGCAACAACAAATTACACGGTTCCACATTTTGGGGGGGTCCGCTGAGCAGTAAGACTTTTAGCCGGGAAATTTAAATTAAATGTAGATTTCTGATACTTCTCATCGTTCTGTGGATCCATGCAGCGACTGATTTTTCATCTGTCTTCCAAAGAGCTGATGTTCAGCCTGCACACCATAGCATCAGCGGTAATTATTTGACACGGACTACTTTCACCTCATTGGAAGTTTTAGCTTCCAAACTCTCAAACAATCTCTTTGAATCTAGTCAAAAATCAACTGTAGTTATTCCATTTAGTGGAGAGGACCAGCCATAATTTTATCCGCTGCTATTGGACGACTGTTACAGCTGTTCCTGTCATATGTGAAGCATTGTGACTCACAGGCTGTCTCTGCTGCCTCATAACTCCAGGGTTTCAGTCTGCCATAGCACATGAGTGTGAGTGTGAATGTGCCCTGCAACGCACTGGCATCCCACCCAGGCTGTACTCCAACTGTGTTATGCTACCTGGAGTAAGCTGCACCTCCTACCCCATACCCCCCCACCTAGGCTGTACTCCAACTGTGTTATGCTACCTGGAGTAAGCTGCACCTCCTACCCCATACCCCCCCACCTAGGCTGTACTCCAACTGTGTTATGCTACCTGGAGTAAGCTGCACCTCCTACCCCATAC
>JABFEB020000020.1:16725475-16743516 GCA_019775895.2 Stomatorhinus ivindoensis | reverse complement strand
ACCCCATACCCCCCCACCTAGGCTGTACTCCAACTGTGTTATGCTACCTGGAGTAAGCTGCACCTCCTACCCCATACTTCGCTCCCCTCCCCGCTTCACTCTGACCAGGATAAGCAGTTGCAAGACAGATGGATGGATGGATGGATGGGTGCCCTAGTCATCTCCAAAACACTGTCAGGGTAAAGAATTCAGCTTCTATAAGGCACTGTTATCTCAGTCTTTCACATGGGCATTAAATTGAATTTCGCCTTATAGTTTAATTGCAAGTCCGTGTCAGGAAGGAAAAGTCAAAGGGTATATAAAAGTTATTCAATTTAAAATTAGAAATATGAGGCGCAGCATGGCTATCCCTAAAAGGTAGGATAAACGGAAGACCTTCTAAGGAATTGTGCTGAATGGCGGCTCACACACCCAGGTTGTGGGTTTGATTTTCGACCACTACCGTGTGTGTGTGTGTAGGTGTGTGTGTCTGTGTGTGTGGAGTTTGGGGCATCTCCATAGGTCTCCTTGTCTTTTCGGGTTGGCTCCTGGCCCACTGGATAAGCGGTTGTGAAAGATGGATGATGTATAAAACAATAGCATGCCATGAAATCAGATCAGGCTTTTGAGCACTATTATGGTCTGGGGGTGTGGAGGATTGCTTTCTACCGACCCGCCGAACATTGCAGATCTCACTTGTTATGGCTGGATATTCTCTCGCATCCCTTTTTCCTGGGGGTCTGACAGAGAACCTCCTTTCTGGTTATGAAGAAGCGTCCCTAACTGTCATGCCACCTTTCCGCGGTATTGACACTGAGCAGCCACGTAACCCTGTTACGGACCGAGGTGTCCTCTCTGTTTTTAAACATTCTCCAACATGAGTAATAATGTTTTAGGGGGAGATTTTGGGGTTGGAGGGGGGAGACTTCTGCGTTGTTTCCTCTGACCTACTTTACCCTGAATTGCATGCATAGCTGTTTTTCTGTCTCCTGCAGCCATCCTGCACGGCTGAGGTAAGGTTGTGCCTTGTTTAGTGGCATGGAGGCACCCCTTCCAATCGCAACCCTCAGTCCCGGAAGCCACTTTTAGGATGACTGACTTGCAGATGACTGAAGGAAGCTTCCCCCTGCATCCTTGTCTGTTGCTCAGGCAACCAAATGTAATCATGAAAGGTGAGAACCATGACCGTTTGAAAAGTGACAGTCCGGGAAATAGCAGTTGCATTCCATCACCTTGAAACCACAAAAAAACGAATGAATATTCATAAATCATGATAAAATATCTAGTATATATATACAATGTCCATGGTTTCTGCGTTAAAATGCTGAACAGAAAAACAAGACAGTGAATTAATGTTAAAAATACAGCATATGATTCAGTTCTGAGCTGTGATAAATTAGTTATGCAATTATGTAAATCGCTTGAACAAAAAACTGTCGTGGCGCCATCCCTGGCAACACTGAAGAACAGCGGCCTGCAAGAAAGCCTAGGTTTTGAATATGATTTTAGTTCTTTTCAGATTTAAAGGCTTAAGGCCCTAATTACAAAGATATTGGATAGTATTGCCTTTAATCTTTTGGTAGTAATGTAAAACATGTACCACATTTCAAAATAACATCTTCAGACAGATGAAATATAGATGAGACTGTCCTCTGTGGTACACCCTGTAAAGCACTGGACTGCTTCTGGTTCCTTAATGGACCGAACGGTAAAAAAAAAACAGCAAAACTGAAGTTCTGAACTTGCTATGGGAAAATGTGCTAATCTGTTAAAGATTAGGTAGGTCCTCTCATTGGAGCAGTAAACAAATATCTTCCCCTTATGTAACTATTTTCAGAGGGAAATCACATTTCTATCATATTTCATAGATCTTTAAGCTAATGTGCAAATAAAACCTCTACCTTAGATCCCAAAGTGGTTTTATGTGGTACTGCTGCTGCATTTTCATACAAAGCATAATGACATATATTGAGAGAGAAATGCAACATTGAGAGAACTAGGTAACAGATGGATAGATAGACAGATGGGTGGATACTTTATTAGTCTCACTAGTACTGAAGATCCTAAAGGCTTGACTTTTTTTGTAGATTAACTGGTCATTTCTTAATCAGCTAAAATAGGGATAATGATAAATAACATAAGCTTCAGCTCTGGGTAGTTTGTTTATGGTGCCTGGTGCTTCAGGTTAACGTGAAATGCATTTCAGGTGGGGGTTAGGGGTTGTTCCTTCCATGAGAATCACCTGTGGAAAATTCGCTGAATAGAATATAGTCTCTATGTCGCCCCTATAAATGCATTGTATCCGTCACTGCGTGGCTTGTGACAGTGTTCCCCCTTATATGTGTTCCTCCCTGAATATGACTCAGCATACCAGCCCCCCATCTCCCCCTCTCTCGCATCTCTGCTACAGCTGTGGGAGGACCTCATCAATTCGCTCCTTGACTGAGATGTCAGTCGCTGAATACGGATGTCCGTTAAATCGACCCTAGCGTCGCCTCTTCTGCGGAGCCTTCCATGTTGCTGAGACAACGGGTCTGGGGTTCACCTACCACCCCTCACACTTGAAGGTGTCCTGTCCTATTGCTGCTCCTTCAAGATGTATACAAAGCAGGGTTGTGTCCCCCAGCCCACAGCAAGAATGACCTTAACCTGAGAAGACCATTTTACTCACTCAGAGCATTTTTAAATACGGAACGATGAGACATCGTGGCTGATGCGTGGTGGTTACCACCTAACAGCTTATGTGCCTTTAAGCTCCTAAACCGGTTATCTGAATAACCTCCTTGCATTAACGTGGGGTAAAGGCGAGGTTATGCCTCTGTGTTATCTGTCACTATGCCCTTATTCAGTCACACCGCTACTTTCTTGTTGCTACTGGATTTTGGAATTGTTTAAATCTCATAGTCTGGGGAAAAAGTGCTGGTCTAATTGAATGGGGATGCAAAGTTTAAACTTTCAGCTTTTTTTGAGAGAACTCTTTAAGATAACACCATCCATCTTCCTTAGGCGCTCATTCAACAGAGAGCCGGGGCGGGCCTGCAGACCAGACACCACCTTGACAGGACACCCTCATGCAGTTTTGAGACTGCATTTCAGGGCTGCGAATCAAAGGTGTGAGGCCAAAGTGTTCCTCAATAAGCCACCCAGACAACACGTTTTCTGATATGAAACATTATATTGTTAAACTGTTTGTGTACAGAGTCAGATCACAGGAAATTGATCTTATAATTAGTGTGTGTCCAGTTGCACCCAGGATGTAATGTCATGGAAAACGACAAGCAATCAGAACACGTGTGATGCCATTTGGGCCGGGAGATCAAAGCCAGCGAACGATGGCTGTGTCCAAGTTACATCATCCTTGTTGGGTCCCAGCTCCTCCCAGATATCCAGGGACACATGGTGACAAATCTGTTTAAATCCCACCCCTTTCATTTGCAGGTTAAGCAGTATTCCAATAAAACTCCCAGAGCTTGTTATTGTTACCTGTTGACTGTCAAATGCAGAAAAATAATAACCCTGACATCAATAAGAGGAGTACTCCTGACAAAAGACAGACACTACAATAGGGACTCTATTTGTAATACAGACTGACTGCTAAGGGGTTGGTGTACTGGAAAAACACATCTCCAATACTCAGCTGAACACTATTTGGCTACATAGAATCCATGATTGAGAGTCTCTGTTGACCTTCTTGTCTAAGATAGATGGGACCAAATCGAAACATATGAGGAGAAAGGGAAAATGAATTTATTTAGTTTGTTTACTTATTTGAGAGCACCTAAGGTACACAAACGGCAACGAGTGTGATAGATGACATCACAGGACTAAATTTGGACATCATGCACAAGCGGTGGCCTTTAAAACCCATCTCTGCTGGCAGATTTCCCTCTTGGGAAGTCAGATTAGGGCCATTTCCTTTAGCGTTGACACACCAACTATCGTTTATGGGGCTCTGAGGAAGACAGGCTGGAACGGGCTGGCTTGTTTGGTGACTTAAGGGTCCCAGAAACCCATATAGATCAGCAGAATGATCTACTTCAGTGACTTAAAAACACCCGTGTGTCCAGACGCTATTGATCCCCCGGGCTAGTTTTGGAGAAACATGGGATTTCTTTCCTGTCTTGAAATGTTACAGGAGTGAAGCCTGTTGAGTAAACCCTTCCTGCAATGGGTTTGCATTCAGCTTTTGTTTGCTACTGCTCAGTAGAGAACTCATTACCAAAACTGGATTGTAGTGTTTCATTCTGTGATGAAACCTTAACAACACATTCAGGCGGAAAATATTTAACCAAAGAACAATAGAAACTTACCACTTGAGCCATGAGTCAATAAGCAAACCATCCAGCACCAGTTAGCACTGAAAACTGAGCTTTCTGTAAAAATTTGGACAGAGACAATTTTAATTTAATCTAACTAATAAATTTTAAATCCCCAAATTTAAATACTGTTCACAGGGGTCTCATTAAAGCCTATGAACAGAATCATTCTCAGTAGATTCGAAGCCAAAATGAATCCTGCCCAAAAACTGCAATAGAGATGAACAAACACTGTATGTCCATTCCAAGGAAATCTTGATCCAGACAGAATGACCATCTGCCTTCTGTCACCCAGACGAGCAGGACAACAACCCACCAACCCAGGTGAACCTCCCGCTTATGCACTCATCACCACTCTGTCTTCCCAGAAGCAGCGCTATTACTATTTTCCTCAAAATTATTCAAAAATTACGCAACACTTTACTTAATGCATTATAATGGTCAGTATAAGAATTAAAGATGCTTTGTACTCTATTATGAAGGTATTTGTAGTGCATTATAGATGAGAGCTTCACTGAGCATTCATAATGTATAATAAACATGGCTGTAATGTGTTATGCCTTTTTATAAATAGTTAAAGTCATGTTTATAATACTTTATGAATGCATTTTAATGCATTATGAAAGAGTTGATAGAGTTGATACATTATATATGAGTGCTTTAAGCAAAGTGTTACAAAAAGGTATTTACCATGCTGTAGCTGCAAGGGGGCTCTTAGTCATGTACTGCCAGTGCCCCAGAATGTGGTCCAGACCTGGATTTTACTCTATGAGGAGCCACCCTCACATCTCACATGCAGGCGAGGAGCTGTTTATAAAATATTGCGGGAATGCTTTATGAAGATTATGATGAAGATAATCAAAATAAGTCATGTGGTTCGGGGAATTTATTTTGACTTAATTAACCAGGCGTGGAGAGAATACCTTGTGAATTTTAAACCAGAATAAAACCCTAGAGGTGATTCCAGCACTGTTGCTAAGTGTGCAGTGAGCGACAGAGGCTGAAGGAGGCGTCACTGTTTTTCAGTTGATCCTCCTTCATTCCGGCTCACGGGGCAGCTCATTAATCAGCACTAAATTCATGCACATTTGTGAGCGATACATTTCGTGTTTAATGTTTGGAGAGGAAAAGCTTATGACAATGAATGTTCTGTTTGTGTGTGTAATTGTTTTGTAAATATCCAGTTGATAGCATAAGGCTCTCATTATTTATCAGTAATTAGTAACATTAACATAGAAATATTGATTAGCTTATGAATATTTACTTTTTTATTTTATAACTAAAAGACTGCAGATTCAAACAAAAAAACTGCATTTTGCTCATAAAAACAAATAAAAATTGGTAACACTTTCTATGAACCTACCATGTATAATGCACTATAGATACCTTCATAATGCATTATAATGGCTAATACAATAATTAAGAATGCTTTGCACTGCAATATGAAGGTATCAATATTATAGATGAGAGCTTCATTGGAGCTTATGAAGTATTATAATCACTACTATAATTCCTCAAGACTGTCAGCAGATGCTGTAATGCTTTATTTATTCTCATACTAACCATTATGATGAATTTTTGAAAGTACCTACAGTATAATAATATGTTATAGGTGATGACTTGTTAAACAACACTTTTTACACACTTTTAAATTGTATTCTATATAAATTTACTTTGATAAGCTGGTCAGTCAGTGGATCTTATCATGAAGGCCTGTCCTCGACTCAGAGGCAGCCTTACACATCAGATTATGTCTTCCCAGCTCTTATGCAGCCTGACGTTTGATCTGTAGGCCATCATGTAACATTTATACAAGCTGCTGCTGTTCTACATTCACAGGTTGACATGTCACAGTGATTTGATGTTCATGCTGCACAATGCAGTTTATTTAGCATGACCAGAGTAGTTAGTAATTAATACCCTGCTTGAGCATTACAACAGATGATGCTCCTGGTTACTTGTGTTTTTTAATCGCTATGTATAGGCATGTCAGCCTCAATCCTGAATGAAAAACAAAGGCTTGGCATTTTGGACACTAGCTTCTCTATTCTTGGATGTCTGCTTCACCAGCCAATGTCACTGAATCCCTCTTTTAAAATGATTTTTTTTTATCTGCAGTGTCTTTTTCTCAGTTTACTGACAGCTTGTACATGCATTACGTCACTGATATAGACCGAAACAATATATGCAATAAATGTTGCTATTCACAGTATTATTATTGCTAACACATATAAGATACACTCTGTGGCCATTATATTAGGTAAACCAAGGATGTATTCCACAAAGCAGTATTTTTTTTCATTAGCCAGATAACTTGTATCCAAATGTAAGGATTGTCCAATAGGAATGTCACTTACCTCTCCTCCTATTGGACAATTTTCATGTTTGGCTTAAGTTATTTAAGTTATTTAGCTAACTGGGAAATTCTGCTTTATGGAGCACCCCACAACTCATTAACACAAGCAGCCTGTTCCTTCAAGGAGCTAATAATGTGGCTGAAACTGAATATTTACAGCATGAAGACAGGGTCAGGAGGTTGTGTGGCTAAGCATCCTAATGGTGAAGATGTATGAATTCAAATGTTAGGTTGCAGACGTGGTAGGCTCCAGGCTCCCTCCTGGGATTTTCACATACTACACCCAAACTGAGTGCACAGACAACTGTGCAATAAACAAAAAGGATCTGGTCAGTGCCAGTTGTCTGGGTGAAATCACCTTGCTAATGAAAGAGGTCAGGGGAAAATGGCTAGGCTTGCTGAAGCTAACAAGTGTGCAGAAAGCAATCTCTGAATGCACCCCTGTTAAGTGTTTCTAGAGGCAGAAGCGTGCTCGTCCTGCTACCACCCAGGGCAGTGTTTCCTAATCTGGTCCTCGGGAGACCCACACATGGTCCGCATTTTTGCTCCCTCCCAGCTCCCTTACTGGGACGGTCTGTGGGTCCCTGAGGACTGGATTGGTAAACACTGATGTAGGAGGACCTAATAAAGGGGCTGCTGAGTGCATTTTAAATTATCTCAAATGTGCAGTTAATACTTGAAGCCAATAGCCATTTTTTTTTTACTACAGATTAGCTCCCCCACCCATTTCTCCCCCAATCAATGGGGTGGGGGCATGACCCCTAGGGCTATGATTCTGCCGAAGGGTATTGGTAAGTTTACATGTGGTTCCATTCCTGTGAGAGGGGGTCATCCACTAATTTAGTGGATAAGTGCTCTGAAAGTTTGGCCCTATCATAAATTAAGCAGAATGAATAAGCCTGCATAAATAGCCTTTGACTTCAAATTAGTGTAGAAGGCAGAATTTTGAAAAATGGCATTGAATTCAGTTTGTGGAATTGGCTAAATGGGCTAAGTCAGGGATCACAAGGCATATCTGGCCCCCTACATATTGTTTCCAACCTGTGTGCTATGCACAAATATTGAAAGTATATTTTATCAATGAATGTAATAATTGTACTTCAAAAACAATACTAGCACATACTTGCCTGACCACTAGGGGGAGCTGGAAACAGTTGCCAGGAGAAACGTGAGACACCGATGGTGAACCGAATGTCTCGTAGAAATGATCACAAATGACGACTGAATGTCTGATGTGGATACTTGTTTCTGTTTTCTGTTGTGCGTTTGTATTTTGTGAATTTTAAAATCTCTTGGTTAGATGTAGGTGGTGTTATGGTAGTTTTGCCCAAATAGGTGGTATCACTGTAATACCACCCAGAGCCTAATAGCACCAGGCTCTCCCTCAGTGAATTTAGTGTTATCGTCTGTAAATTTTGCTGGGATTGATGACAGAAATGGTTTTTAGCATTCTGGCAAAGGAGCGGGTGCTCAGGTATTGTCTGCCCCCCCACCTTGCATGCCTGCCCCCCAAGCCTATTTACACAGTTCTTTTACTTTGTAAAGTTCATGTTGCATTTACGTTTTTCTCTGGTGTGCATTTGACAGTTTTCTGCATTGTTTTCCGTCACATTTAGTTTTACTATCTAAAATTTCCTGCCATTATATCAACCAGACTACCGTTGTAGTGAACAGAGTGCGAGCTGGAGGCAGATCCCTGGTTACGGGAGACCAGAGGGTTCTTTGGAAAGCCGGGTACAGACAAAGCCAAAACGGTAAGCAAAAACCGCGGTCGGGAGCCAGGGAAGTCAGTCCTACAGATGGACATGAGACTAGAAGACGACAGGGAAATTGGGTTGACGGAGACGGGTCAGGTAGGGAGGTAGGACACAGCAGGCAGGGAAAGTGGGAGAGACAAAAGACAAAAGAACGCTCAGGAATGTTCCGGTTCATAACAACAATACTTCACATTGTTGGTAGAGTGAGATCGGCTTAAGAAGCGACGCTAATCAGAGGAGATCGCCCACAGCTGGTACGTCCCACCCGTGTGGGCATATCAACCATGGTATTATAGTATTTTGATAGTAATTAAAAAAAATGTTATTTTGTTGTTAACATATAGGCCTGCGTGCCGTTGTATATATTTTATGCTATTTTAAGACGTTGTGCAGCCTAAATAATGACATGCATATGGTTCAGTTCAAAAAATATTACATAAAATAAATACAATTAAAAACTGTTTTACTACAATATTCAAATAGCTAGCCTGTGCTTGGTCAATGCTGCCTGACAAATTTAAGCTCAAAATGAACTGGTCCCATCATAGCTGTTAATAAATTGTAATTAGTGGTTATATACTTTGAGTAATGCAAAACTGGCAGTCTAAAAAAATTTCCATTAATTAAGGAATGAAGACAAGTGCATTCTGATTATTGCAGAAAATGATATGGTTTATTCTGATGTCTGGGAATCACGTGAATAATCGAAGCAAAGTGTCAGTGTGTGTTTGAGATTGAAATCTTCCATTATTCCATCTGTGAATGTTATAATTAATCAAGTGTGAGAATTTGGTTACACTCTATGTGATAAGGAAACGCAGGCAAGTACCTGATGCACGGGTGTAATAGGAATAGAAAATTAATGTTAATTAATCCTCACAGTGCTGGGAGGCACTCTGTTTGGAAACCAAAGAGGAATTTGGGGAGGGCGAATGGGATCATCATGCTGGTTGATTTAAAAGTTTGGCTCTTGATGGCCATAGCACTCCGTAAACAGGATGAAGCTTCCCGTTGATTACTTCAATGACGGGGGGAAAAACGCCCACACTTAAGTCAATCATGTACTTATTCCGTAATGGAAAGTGTTGCCTTTGATGTTTGGTGCCGTGTGGAAAACAGGCTGAACAAAGAAGAAAAGAAGTGAAATTTTATGTTGGGAGTCTCACCGGAGTCTTGAGCTAGGATATGACTCGGTTGGCCTGGCTGAGACGAATCACTCCAGAGATTGAATTTTGTGCCTCGACTGTCAGTAGAATATTTCTGACCACATTTTCATTATGCGGGGCTCTACGGTGTCATCATTCCTGGGATGGATTTCAAAGAAAGTCTCCCCCTTAAGTCAAAGGCTGCTCTTCAGTAATCCCCTTCCTTCGTAACCTTTGCATATTTTTAAGCAAAGGAAAATTAATTCAATGCAAACATCCAGCACCATCGTTGCAATGTGTTGACTTAATTTCTGCAAATGTAAGGCTTAAACAATATCGCTAACATTATAATGCCATGCAAAGATGACTCATTACAATGTGGGGCTCTATGAAAATGCTAATGAATGTGAACTCGTACACAGAAAGTAATTCGCTCTGGAGTGTTCACGTTCTCGATGCCCTTACCAGGGGTCTCCTGTAGGCATTTACAGAGAATTTGAATTGCTATCATTTCCACAAAAATCGGCTGAGGGTGTGATTCACAGTGCTAATCAGTGCAACGCTCACAATGGATACAGATGAATGTATTTAATAAAGTCTTGCTTAATATATGAACTTGCTCAGTCTTACCCTGAGTATGAGCAGCTGTGAGAAGTGAACAATTTCACTGTGGATAGGGCGTATAAATGTCCCATGACAACGAGACACTAGGATTGGAACAGCTGTGCAGAAAATGAAACATTTTGATAAACTTATGTATTAAGTTTGTGTGTAGCTCTTTGCCTGTGATTGGTTCAAATCCCATTGCAAACGGTAATATCACTGTTGGCCCCTTAAGCAAAGGCCTTAAACCCTCTTCCTCCAGGGACACTCTGATACTCAGCTACCATCTTCATGTGTACTTGACTTTGGAGAAAAACTTTCATTAAATAAATGTGTAATTTTTAAAATAATGCAGCAGACGAAATTAGACAACAGTTAGCCTACTAGAAATCCTAAATGGCATTACAAGAATAATTGAATCACTCAAAGCAAGGAAATTAAGGCAATACCAGTGATGACATGTTTTACTGCTTTCAAAATGTAGCGGGATAACATGAAATCCAAAGATTATATTATGGTTATATTATGGTTGGGATGTATTCCTGAATTGCATCCTGCAGAGGAGGTACTGCTGCCTGATTGGCTAAAAAAGTCACTTGCAAGAGACAAGTCAGAATAATGAGGAGGAAAAGTCAGAATTACATGAACAAAGTCTGAATTATGAGAAATGAGGCCAGAATTGTGAGAAATAAAGTTGGAATTCTGAGAAATAAAGTTGCAAATAAGCAAGCTTTTTTTAATGTGGCAGAAATGGGGGATCTGCTAATCTACAACAGCAAGCTTGGCAAGTTTCAGCACTTTTTCTGAATAAAAAGAAAATATGTGACTCAGTTTTCCTTATTGTGCAGCACTGTAACGTACAATGCTGTATTTAAATCTGTTTTGATTGAATTTAATAGGATAGGTTGCTTTTTGTAGGATTAATAGATTATAATGTATAGTACTTAAACACTTTTAAAACCAGGTATTTTTTAACTTTTAGTTGAGTAATATTTTACTGCATGAATTTCTCTTGAGTAACATTTTGATGTGGTACTGAAACACTGAACAGAAATACTTTAACTTAATTATGAAAAATCCCGAAAGTAACCCTAATATGTGGCCATGGGGACTGGAACTGAGAGGACGGGCAGGAGCGGACCTGTAATGTCTCAGCCCACCCATCATCAGCACAATGACCCCCCAGTTCCTCACTGGGGAATGTTAGGGCAGTGTCATCATCAGGGCCAATTCCAAGTGCAGCGCATTCAGTTTGATTTACAGATTTACTGCATTTTAAGTGTTTTCTATAGATCATTCCACTAGCCTTATCACTGAATATAATCTTCCATTAAAAAAGGTGTTTTATGACCATTATCTGTCATTTATCAACCTCATTCATCAAACACTGAACAAGCAGCATGCGACTCTCTGCACTGCATTGATCACTGGACGTGCTCTTCACAGAAAGTGCACCAGCTAACCTGAAAAGCTGCCTCAGTAATTGCCTCCAATTGCTCTCCATTACGGTGCCACTCAGCTTGGCCCGGCTTAAAAATCCTGTCACGTGTGTCAGCTGACCTCATAGGCGGAAGGTTAAGTGAGGTCATCGGCGAGGTCGAGAAGAGGAGCGTGGCATAATAGCAGCAAAAACAACAATAACAGTGCAGTTCTCTCACTTGTGTGCTGTCTGTGTGTGTCTGAGTGTGTGTGAGTGGGTGCGTGTGAGATAGAGATAGAGATAGATAGAGATACTTTATTTATCCCGAAGGAAATTTAGGTGTCCAGTAGCTTATTCACAGTATACATACACATAGGCGCACAGAACTATGACATTCAAGCACACATACATACTGCAACAATACAAAGGAAAAAAAAACAATAACAGGAGGGCAATGTGCTATACAGGCCTAAACACTTATGCGGAGTCCAGGTATACATTATGTATGTGGGGACCAAATGTCTGTGTTAAGGTTGTCATTGTTGGGATTAGGATTTTGCCAATAGAAATGAATGGACGGTCCCCACAAAGATATGAGTACAGACTTGTGTGTGCGTGTGTTTCCATGTTTCTCCCCATTTTATAACATGCTCCACAGACATATGGTCCCTGCATTGGCTAAGAGATTATGGAAAATGGATGGATGAATGGATAGATAATAGTAAAGCCAAAAAAATCCTTAATCCAATGACTGATAGTATAGTCTTACGAAGAGAGCCACGCATATGGTACTTGTTCATAGGCAGGAGTGTGTGGTGGGCAGTGTAGAGCACAGATGATAGCATTTCACAGATTACCTCTCTCTGACTTTCTTGGCACGAGACCAACAGCCTGGTGGGCAGCAAACGATGGGAACGAGGGACAAGCGGAAACAATCAATAGAGACAATTGGGATGATAGCAGTTACCTGACTGCTCCCCACCCACTGCCCAATAACCATCGCAGATTACAGACCACGGACTGCTATGACCAGCCCACATGAAATATCACTTATGAGCGAAGATCTAGTGATCCTGCTTGAAGTTAAGTTCAAACGGGTGGCAATCAATTTTTGTTGTTATCAATGGCAACAGTTGATTGGAGTCAGAGGTTTCAACACTTCAACTGAGTGAGAAGCTGGGAACACGGGGACCCTGCAGACCGCAAAGACAGTTAAATCAAATCAAATGCATATTAATGGTTTTCATATTCTGACTTATTCTACATAAGCATTTTTGTGGCTAATTAAATTAACTGCCGAACCGTCCGATATTTTCAACATTGCCATGCAGGAAACACTATATTTAAATTGCACATTATTCATACTTAACTTTGATTTGTAGGGTTTAAAACCGACTTGATCCATACATCATTTTTTCTATATATCTCTCAGATTTATCCGGATTGATTGCTTCAAAAGCAGCCGTGTGCCACACAGGAAGATACCTTTTGCTTTGGACAACTAGGAGAGGCCACTTTCCATTAGACATGGACAGCACTGCTGGGATACATGTAAACGGTACAGCATGATGAGCAATGAACATATCATATCGTCTCTGAAATTATTTAATTTTCCAATTTCAATGTAAATTACTTCTCAGATTTTAGACATTACATTCATAATGTACCATAAAATCAGATGAATTAATAATTTACATTCAAACAATCCCAGAAATGGTGTGTGTATCTGTATATATTACATGGAGGTGACCAAATGTCCCCACAATGTGATAAAAACCTGTTATTTTCATGGTGTGGGGACCATTTTTTTCGGTCCCCACAAGGGGAAATTCAATTTAATTAAAATCTGTGACTGCAATCAAAAAACTAAAAATGCCAAAAGTCTCATATTTTGTGTGATTACTTATGGTGAAGGTTAGGGCTGGGTGGGGTAAGGTCATCATGTCGGGATTAGAGTTTTCCCCATAGGAATAAATGGAGAGTCCCCACAAAGATATAATTACAAACCTGTGTGTGAGTGAGTGTGAGACACTCGCAGAGTGACAGTTGTCATTTGAAGGTCCTTGACCTTCTGCGGTGGCCATCATCGCCTCTCTTGAGCATCAACTGGGAATGGCTGTCATGGCGTCACTTTAAGGGTGGAGGTGGATATAGGCAGAGCTGCAGATAACTGGAGCGCAATAGTGATGAGAAGTTCAGCTCAATTAACTGATTTGATTCTTTCAAACTGTCCGGTGTAATGAATTGATTCTAAAACAATTATATGATTAACTTTTTTCCCGTTTTTTTTGTGCCTGACCATATGACTCAACGAGTCATGGGATCAGATAATAAATCTCTCAAGGTTATGTTATTTGACTGAAAGATAGCGCTGGTGTTCAGCAAAAATGTTCAGCTTGACTATTCACAATAATAAAAAAAATAATAATATATGAAAATCAGAAAGGGTGTCGATGCTTAATAAATATATATATAGTTCTTATTTTCTTTTCTTAAGCCAAATTCATGTGCATGAGTATCAAGGACTACATTACAGTTAACAACAACTGCAATATTACCAATACAACCACACATACACATACAAGTAAACTTGCATACTTTGTTGTGTAAACGTCAAAGTTAATAAATATCTTAGTTTGTTCTCTGATGAAAGACATACAGTTTTATTATACAGAAATGCAATAATTTACTTTTGTGATAAATGATAAAGAGCAAAGATCGTTTTTAAAAAACGTTTTAAAATATTTAAAAAATTGATTCGTTCAGACTTACGAATCAGTTCAACCCGTTCACCAATAAAACCAAGTTAAAAGAACGATTCGTTCGCGAATCGTCCATCACTAGTGCGCAAGTACGCATCCACCTTTAAAAGCGATACGTGCGGCAATCTATTGCTGTGACAGTGCAAATGCGTAAGTATTTTATGTGCAATCGATTGCCGCACATATCGCTTTTAAAGGTGAATGCATACTTGCGCACCAGTTATCTGCAGCCCTGGATATAGGCTATCATGAAATTATTTTCAGAACTAATTTCTCACAAATTGCATTCCCTAATAAATAGTCAGATATATGGATAAATAAATATATGAATAAACAAATGTTGATTAATTGAAATAAATAAACCAGTTAGAGAAAGACAGGAACAAAAAAATCCCTTTACTGAATAAATCAATAGGCTAAAACATAATGAATCATGTTTGTTTATAAATTATCTGTATTCACATTTATTATGTTGATAACAACAATGTTGAAATTTGTAAATAAAACTATATTTCCTGCAACTGTCATAGTCTTCCACATGACGTCCAAAAAAATTATGTTCAAATGTTGAATGTCATATTGACGTACAAGTTGAGTCATGGATGGACGTTCAGATTGTGGACCTAGTTTGGATGTTGTATTCAACCAACCAGCTGAGTATCTGTGACCGTGACTCTTTAAACTGGTTGGTTGAAACAAAATCCTGGTTTGGATTTTTACTTTCTGGACCTGAAATCTCCACCTCTGTCCATCACGCTGTAAGTAATCACCCATTTGCCCAATGATGGAATCAAATTGGGCAGCCAAGTGGATGGAGGGTGTCTGTCGAGGGGTGTTTGTTATGTTCTATGTTTTTAATGCTTGTTTGTCTTTTCTTTCACTTTCCTTCAATACAAATTTCATCAAAAAAGAAAGAAAATAACGGGCAGCCAGAAACTCAGAATGCATGCAAGTCTTTCCAAGAGCTTATGAGGTTTTTAACCTTTAAATAAAGTCCAGTTCTAGTTTATATAGTTTGGCTTTGAAGGACATAACCTCTAAATTGTTTTAGAATATTTTAGTTATGATACTCTAGGCTGTTCACATTACTACCAATCTTTTCATACTTTTAACTAAACTAATTTGCATAGACAATTTTCAGCACCCCCTACTGGTCAGATGAAAATGCCATTTGAGCGTAATTATGTTAAATTATATTGTAAAGTTCTATTTGAAAATGTGGCTTTTGTTAGTATTATCCATGTAAAATAATAATTTAATGTAAATGTATTACATGTGTAGTTTGGTGTCGCCTGTAATGGATGGCTGATTTTGTTCTCTCACCTTGCACCCCCCTGGGAGAAAAGCCTAGAGTCTCCTCTCCTCATTTGTTTCAGATTGGAGTGCAGCAAAGGATTTGTTTCTGGCTGATAACTTGATATCCATGGACACAGTGTGTACTCAGCATGGTCTCGGTCAGGAACTGCAGCGTCGCTACAGACTAGCACAGTGTTAGCGTGGTCGGTCAATCCAGTGCATGGACTCAGTGTAACTGAACGATTGAGCCAAGAGCTTAGCGTGTCCTTGGGGCGTCAGATTAGCTCAGCAGCTCATCATATCTGACCTGTCAAGTTAGCAACCCCAGTTTACCTGATTGACTGAACTCGGAGGCTGCACAGTAGTTCATCAGCGTATGAGGTAGCGGCTCCAACTGATTAGTCAGAAATCTTGAGTTGTTAGGTTGTAATACACTTACCTCACACTCTAGTGTGTACTTAATCCTGGCCAGAAATTGTGGTAACACCTGAAGTACACTAGCGTTAGCAATTTCAGATGGCTGAGGAGTCATCAAAACCTGTATTCATTTGCTGGGTAAAAACAGCATGCATCAATCACAATGGACCAGCCTAAACCTGGCCTTAGTGGTCACTTAGTTACATTAACTACCGTACGCACATAAAATAGAACATAGATCTGACTAGAGGTGCTAATAGCGCAGGACCATTTGGGAGCTATGGCTACAGAGTGTCCCACGAATGTCTGGTGGAAGAAATGCCACAAACACCTCCTTTGAAAGTAATAAGAAGCTGCTCACCAACTGGATGTTGTTTTTCTTGGGGATTTTCGAAATATTGATTTTATTGCAGGGTTGCGATCTCCTTGAAAGTCACTGGACATCCAATTGCCCAACCAACAGCCAGTTGGAATTTTAATATTGGCGCTGTGCAGAGCCTTCCAGCATGATAAGATTTTTCTAATTTTCTATGTATTTTCGATAAAATTGCAATACATTGTTTTAAGATTGACACCATTGTACCAGTTGCACTGAGATCACCCAAATGAGACCAAGCATGAATATGTATATCAATTGAATTAACATTAGATGATGTTTCTGTCTAAACTTTTTGTGACCTGGGACAGTTGGCACTGAAGCAGAGAGATAGAGGGAGAGATGTAAGGATAGGTTTACGATCAGAGCCTTTGGGGACCAACCTGTGATCCACTTCATGTTCAGTGGGGGTTGATTTGAAGTATCCAGGTGTGGTATGTGATGGTTTGAGCTCAGTCCCATCCCAGCTAGCTTGTTATCCCCAGGATGAAAAGCAGCGTAGGCCCAGTTGAGCTCCCAAAGCGCTGTGCGGCCAGCTGTCTTTACAACACCCTTCTCTGTAAACACTGGGCACTGCAGTATGAGGAAATTCAAGAAGGGTGGCTGTTTCTGAGATGCTGAGAATACTACATCCGGGACCAACCATCATGCCGCGTTTAAGACCTTAGCACAAGTGACTTGCCATCAAGTGAACCTCTTCACCCTGTCTGCATGAAAATATTCAGTTGCTGCCACATGATTGGCTGACTGAAGTAGCAAAATTTTAGTGTTAACGAGCTACTGTACCTAACAAAGTGGCCGCTGAGTGTATGTCATAGACTGCAGCAGCAGCAGCCATAATCTGGAGTTTGCAAGCATATGGTAATGCTGGTCAGACACATTAATCATGTCTGCGAAGGGAAATTAAGCCAAAGAATGCATAATAAGCAAGCCATTGTCAGGAAGCCATTCTGCTGGAGAAATGCGTTTAGCTTTGTTTAGGCTCATTTACCATTTTCTGCCCGCTTTCTCAACCAGAAAATAACTGCACACTGTTGATGTTTGTTGATTTATATATTTACTTAATGAATGTAAATATTAATTGTCGCTAGCTTTGCTTTGATGAGGTCTGTCCATTGTCCTTTTTTTTTGAAAGCTTCTGAAATCTGTTTTTTTTCTCTATTTATGTTTAGCTAAAATATATTTGTAGAAATTGGTTCTTACCAAAAGGTTCCAGCAAATTTTACTGACAATGAATTGCCCTTCTGTGAGTATCTTGTCAGGGATGTACCCTGATATGCAGATGGGTCCCATCCATCCATCCATCCATCCATCCATCCATCCATCCATCACCTCTAATGGATCCCTGGATCATAGTAAGCCTGGAGCTCATCCCAGGACTTACAGAGAACGAGCCATCAGAAGACCCACGGCAGGATGCCAAATACACTAAATTCAGTTTGACCCTTTTTCTTTGAACCAAAATCTGAACCACAGGCCTGATGGTAATTGTGTTGTGTTTTCTAGGGATGAATATAAAAATCTGAAATATCTGGGCACTTAGTCAGGTCTCAGTGAAAGTCAGCATAAGGCATATGTTAGCCACAAGCTTCCTTTACTACTCTTTAGTAGGGA
>JABFEB020000020.1:16688828-16702060 GCA_019775895.2 Stomatorhinus ivindoensis | reverse complement strand
AGTGGGGACCTTGTAATTCCTTGGAACCATCATCCCCAAAACTGTAAATGAAGCCAACACTGACTTCACCACCATGAAGGCCCAATGGAAGATGTTCTTCCTCCGTCAAGTGACAAAATTCAAGCTGCCACAAACACTACCGTGCAGATTTGCATGCCGATCATGGAGTCTCTGCTCACTTCCTCTCTGGCTGCCTGGTTTGTATCGTGCACCGCAAAGGAAAAGACTACATTTTCCAGCGCATCATCAGCTCGGCAGAGGCGACCGTCAGTTGCAGCCTGCCTCCATCGTAGCAACCCGGCTGCAACAGATGCAGGAAGAGAGCGGACAAGATTGCCGCCGACACGACTCATCCTGCCTGCCCGGTCTTTCAGCCCCTACCTTCAGGGGTGAGATACCAGGCTGTTAAAAGAAGAGCTTCAAGGCGCAGAGAGAGTTTCCTCCCACGCTGCCCTGCTCCCCCGCAGCATGCAGGGATCTCCCCCGCAGTAGTGACTGAACAGTAACGTGTTTTACCTCGATACACGGCAGGGACTCTTTGCTTCAATCACAATGTGAAATTGCAATTCATTGCTCATTATGTCATGCACTTAATGTAGTCTTTCCCCAGATTACAATGGAGTTATGTTCCGATAAACCTATCATAAGGGGTACATGCATTTTAAATAGTAAACCTAACCTAACAAACATCATAGTCTAGCCTACCTTAAATATGTGTACACTTACATTAGCCTACAGTTGGTCAAAATAATTAGCAAATAATTATAATTCATATAATTTGAGTAATGTACTGAAAGTGAAAAACATTTACCCATGGTAGCTGAAATATCGTAGCATGGACCATCATAACCCAGGAAGCATCTGCACTGTGTATGTTGCCAGTCTTGTTAAACACTGTTCAATGCACAATCATTCAAGAATCCCACTTTTGAAGCCCTATGTTTCCCTTTATCTAAAATGTATTATTTTGTTTGTGTGGTTTTTGAGCAAATGCCTAGCTAAACTTTCTGTAAGTGTCACCTTACCTGGCCAATAAAAAAACTCATTCTGATAATAAAATGACCAACGTTTAGATAGTTTACCAGCCACTAATGCTCATGGAGTGTGAAATTATGTCAGCGGATAAAAGGCTCAGTCACTTACTCTTCTCTGCAGGCCTGGAGGTAGAAATAAATTATTGGAAAATCTGTAGAAAACTGTGAAGTGGCCAGTCCAGAGTTCTCAGTATCTGCATTTCCAGATAGATTATGCTCTATAGCAAAATAAACTAAAAAAAAATCCCCATAAAAGAACTGAAGTGATGCGTTGGCATGACAGATTTGGCATATATAAAGACAGCGGGTGGTCACCATTTGCTCCAAGCTAGTGATAGGCTGCTGCACCCGCCGGTTCATGTACATCTCTGCAAATGATCTGCGTCACTGGGTTTACTTCCTTCATCCCTGGGGGCGGGATACTTCCTTCATCCCTTTGAATGAATCCTCCTGTCAGTCCAGACCCTTGAAAATGTGACACATTCAAAGCTACACTCAATGTTCCCAGTGAGTAGAGGACAGCATCTTGGGTAAACAATATCAAGGAAATTATTTAAAAGATCACATTGTATTAATAAACTTTGAAAATATATTAAGTGAATTAAACAAGTGAATAAAAAACATGTTTATTTCTTGAGGGCCAATTTGATCTGTGTCTGGAATGAATTAATTATTGGAAACAGTGTCGTCTTGCATTTTTTTTTTTGCCAATTCGGTTGTAATGTGTCATCTATTGTGGCATAATTGTTATCGTCGGTGTAACACAAGGAGTAAAGTTTAAGCTGTTAAATTGGCCTAAATCCATTAATATGACAATGTACAAACAGTCTCATTAAGTTCACTTTCTGCTTGCAATTAAGCTCTTAGGCTTAAGCCTTTTCATATTTGCAGTAGGTTTTGCAAACAATTAAAAAAACCTCAGTGCATTTTTCTTTTTTTTTATTCCTGGAGAAATACAAATTAATTGACTGACCATGAGAAACTGACCATATGAGACTATGTCACCATCCATCCAACCATTATCCATACCTGCTTATCCTACTGGATCGCGGGGGGTCCGGAGCCTACCTGGAAGCAATGGGCACATGGCAGGGAACAACCCTGGACAGGGGGCCAGCCCATCGCAGGGCACATCCACACACCATTCACACCTACGGGCAAATTAGTACCTCCAATCAGCCTCAGCATGTCTTTGGACTGTGTGGGGAAACCGGAGTACACAGAGGAAACCTCACAATGACACAAGGAGAACTCCACACACATGGAACCCAGGCGGAGACTCGAACCCAGGTCCCAGGCAACAGTGGTAACCACTGCACCACTGTGCCGCCCCAGACTATGTCACATGATAGTTAATTCAGTGGAGATACACTGTAGACTAGTTCACGGTTTTTATTCTTATAGCCAACATGTTGAACAATGACTGAAATATACATCACTATATATGTACACATTCATTGGCAGTGAGCAAATATGCCATTCATTGAATTCTCAGCCTTATTTCAGAAAATCCAGAAAGTAACACGCATTTACACATTCCACATATGCTTATTCGGAGTTTAATACTAATTTTACTCATATTTTACACCATAAGTTAACATTTTTATAAGCAAGCAATTTATGCTTTTGTTTGCCATTTGTATGAGTAGTTTTGAATTCTTTAGTTTTCTGAAATCCCATCATGGTCTTCTTCAGGGCTTACACAGGGATAATCTTAGGGTCACCGTGCAGGGCTAGCCTTTGTGGGGCCTGGCTCAAGGTTCAGTGGTGATGTGACTATTCTGCTGCCCACAGAAATCAGATCAGTAACATATCAATCACAGGTACAGAATCCAAACCTACGGTGGCTGTAAAAGCCCAGTGCATGTCAACATTAACACAAAACCATAACTCGAAAACATAAAGATGACACAAAAACAGCAAGACAAAAAAAATATTTTTAAATGTGTTAATGTGTTGCGGTTTTCAAAACTGAAGTGCTCCATGCCACAGGGGGCAGTGTTGAGCTCTCGACACTGTGCCTCTGACACCGCTGTCTATGGTATCTGATTAGTGTCCACAAGCTACAAATTCAGGAAGCACTGGAAGGAGTTTAATGGGTTTTAGGTTTAGATTATGAAATGAAAAAAATGTTCAGTTTGTAATATTTCTTGCGTGAACGTAACAGTCAGAAAGCGTGAGGGTCACGCCCGCGTGAGGGTCTTGCCCACGTGAGAGTTGGCAGCCCTGATGCTGACTTGCTCTGGACTTTAAGGGCCAATGTACTAACCCACAGAATCACACACCAGCCCCATCAGATGATTCATACCAACCGATGATTCTATATTCATCTCAATCATCCAACTTAATTGCGTATACCTTGAAGATAGAACCAACCAAGTGCATAGAGTTCAGATTTTTAATATCCCCACATTGATGGTTTAGTGGAGAGAGAAACTCAAAAATCAGTGATGTTCCAATCTCACCATCAACTTCCAGAGAAGGCTTATTTAATTATATGTTACCTGTAAACATGCTCAGTGTGTCAAAACCATAGTCCTGTGATATTTACACTGTGAAATGCTCTTTCTCTAACAATCTACAATTCTAATACATATTTAAATGAAAAAGGCAGGGCAGTGTGAACAATCATGAAATATACACTTTATATTAGCATGCAAATACCCCAGGCAGGAAAACAGGCTCAGGAAGTCTAGTGTTATTAAACAGAAGGAATAAAATAAGTGAGACTCCTAACAGAATAAACATAATAGAAAAGAAGGAGTTTTATCAAGCATGGAGCTGGGTGGATTGTCTGTGATGAATTATGTCATGGGTCCTATAATTCTACTGTCACTGCGACGAGAAACAATATAGAAAGTTTTTTTCAAAAATACCAAACCACTAGATCAGAACTAGTGATCAGAGTTGGGTACCAGATAGAATGACTGCAATCCAGATGCGCAATAAGAAAAATCAAGCCACTGGAGGATCTGGAGCTGGGCTGGGAAATTTTATCCACAAAGGGCCGCTGTGTTTGCGGGTTTCGCTGCAACCCCCTAATTAAATGACCAATTAGAGGACTGATTGGCTGAAAAGTCCTCACACCTGGGTTTGAACAGCTGACCTAAAGGTTACCCCAAAAACTAATATATTGGCCACGCCTGATCTCGAATCAAACCCTCAAAGAGAGATTGAACATTACACTGAAGTGGGAGGCCTGAGGGCTTAAGTATGTTAAGATAAGTATTATATTAACACTTCACAGGTTTACACTACAAGGAACCTGAATAGTCCATTTAGTGTCCTGGGAGGGGGGCATCGCAAGCGAGAACTTCAGGACCATTATAACTTCTGTCTTAGTATTACGTCATGATCAGTTGTATGGTGTCATACATGTCGTCTGGTTAAATGCAGTTTCTGAGCTGCCAAATATTATACATAATGGTTGGAAGCCTCACTGTGCGTGTATAGCCTCTTAGTGTCCAAGATTTAAGTACCGTTTTTGACACATAAATTTGGTAGCATTTATTAGTGTGTAACCTTACTAAACGCAATCAGGTCAGAGTTTTCAGACAAAGTGGTGCCTCTGAATCGATTTCTGTACAAATCTGGGCCTGAATTCTTGGGACACATCAAGGTTAATCTGGTGTTGTCTCACCATGAATTAAAGATTAACTCCAGTGTGCGCTTACACGTTACCACTTCTGAATTATTGACACACACAACATGGTCTCACTGGCTGCTTTTCATGCAGAGAGTAATTAAAATGTGATATGATGCACAACTGTGGCCGGTCAGTCTTTGCTACTGAATATTAGCAACTCCTCATTACTCTAAGAGAGGGCACAGGAGATAGCTAGATTGTCACAGTGGTACAGAGAAACTACCACGTTTTTGAAGGTTTCTCACCTTGAGGACACACTTACTAAGTCTACCTGAAGTATCCATACTGAAATGACTGCAAACTAAAAAATTGATAGGGCCCTGAATTCATTGCTTTTCCCATGCTTGCCTGTGAGCATGTTCTAGATTTTCTCATTTGGTGTCTTGGTGCTGAAGAACAGCCTTGCATGTACCTCGACTTAAATGGTCTGCTGCAAATATTTTCCCAGCATGACATAAAAATGAGATCGAACTGAAAATAATTATGGAACGTACGATGTAAAGCATCAATAAAGACAAACATTTCACAAATTTACAACCAGCCATGCAATAATTGTGGTAATGTGTCATGGCTAGTGTGAGACAAAGGAAACGTGACATACATTGTCACACATGCTGCTGTGTGACACCCTAACAAGCTAAAACACACCTGTAATATCATTTGACTGAAGCACCATTCCCACCAAAAAATTCACTTAACAACTATATATAAAGGCCCTCTCTCTTTAATGTTTTAGTAACTCATATGATGGGGATCCTAGAGAAAGAAAAACTATTTAATATGGAAGCCAATCTGGCAGGGCAGCAATGTTTATTAATTGTGAGCTAATTAGCATGTACCTCTGTCACAGGAAGGGCTCTAGATGATAAGGAGAGTAACAAGAGTTTAATTTGAAAAGCCAGAACACAAATATGGCTCTCCCAAGCATTAGTCAGGGTTAGGGCAACCAGGGACATACACTTTTAATTATTGATAGATGATCTGCAGACCTGAGAGGTAAGGAGCTCACGCTGATCACAGCGCATTGCTGCACCCACCACACTACAAACCACATCAGGGATCAGAGTCTGAGTGCAGCCATGTGGCAGGTGATACCTCACCTCAGCACCACACCAGTCCCAATGGACCAGCGTGGGATTTTTTCCCAGTGGCTGGAGTGCCAATCCTGCCACCAACCCCCGAGTTTTTCTCTAAGTTGGAGGACCTCCTGATGGGGCTGGATGTGGATTAATGCCATAGACAAGGACAAGGCAATTGCAGGTTAAGGGGCCTGCTCAAGGGTCCAACAGAATCGAATCACTCCAGGTATTCAAAGGATTTGAACCAGCAGCTTTCTGATTGCTGGCACAGATCCCTAAGCTCAGAGCCACTGCAGACTTGGAGATAAAAATAATGTATTGGAAATTCTGTAGAAAACTGTGCAGTAGCTATCCAACAGTTCTTAGTATGGGTCAGAACCTGCAGCTACACCGGCTACAAAATATCTGAAGTTGCGGTCAAAAACATCGCTGCCAGATTTTCCAGAACCAAAGCCAGGACAAGCAATAAAGCGCACGAGGGCAGTGAACAGATCGTGCGCTTCAATAGCTAGAAGGCACATACACTAATGATAAAATTAGGTATGGACATTTCTTAGTCTATAATCAATAGCAGTGTTTTGATGAACTGCTGTGAATTGTAGAGGAATGGGAGAAAGCACGGTATTATGTGTTCAGTACAACAGACAAACAGATGGTTGGTACTTAGGAAAAAACCCTATGCTATGAGGGGAATGGAATTATTGAAGACCACATGATATTAGTGATTTTACAGATTGATTCTATATAAAACAGATGTATGTCTGTATCTATTAATCTGGTCTAGATTCCTAATGTTGCCAAATTGCCCGTAGGTGTGGATGTGTGAGTGAATGGTGTGTGAGTGTGCATTGCGTTGGGTTGGCGCCCCATCGTGGGTTGATCCCTGCCTTGTGCCCATAGCCTCTGGGATCAGCTCTGGACCCCCGCGACCCTAAATAGGATAATCAGATACAGAAAATGGATGGATGATAGATGGGAGGATGATGCATGGATCGATGATGGATGGATGGATGTTTTCCTAGTTTCTGTTGTGTTCCCAAAGGAAGTACCTAAGGTGGGCCTCACTGCTTTCTTGGATGGTCTGTTTTTTTAGCATTATAATGGGTTTTCTGTAGGTCTGCCATAGGTATGTGGGTGACATTTTGCAGTTGGCTTAGGTTAATCTAAATATGGTAATTACCGGATGGCTTTTACCTCCAGCGATTGCTGCAGCATTGGCACTGACTGTTTTTCTTTCCTTTCACAGGATGTAGTGGGTTGCTGTTGTGCTTGATGGATGTGTTTGAAATTTGTAATTAGTCGCCCGCAGTTGCAATTTGCACAGTGTTTTATGCTTTAAAGTGATTCAACGTTTATTGGAGTGAAGCGTCTCAGTTTTTTCCAGATTGAGCCAAGTCTGTTATTAGCCTGTGCTTATCGCTGTTGTTTTAAGGAGGTAACATCTTCATGGCAGGTTGTATGTCTTGAGTTAGTAGGTGCCTGGTGGAGACAGCGAAAGCTACCCAGTCTAGTTACGATTAACAACTGCACTGGTAACTTTCTATGAATGCCATTTCTACAAGAATCTATAACCACATTCGTAACACATTTACATGCATTCATAAAACATTTAAAAAATGGCTATAAATATTTATAAAAAGGCATCAACATAACAATCATATTTTTATTCACTATGAATGCTTTATGAAGTTCCTCTTTATAGTGCACTATCGATACCTTCAAAATTCAGTACAAAGCATCCTTAATTCTTATACTGACCATTATAATGGATCTATAGTGCATTATAGACAAGAGCTTCACTGGAGCTTATGAGATATTATAATCAACACTATAATGCTTTATGATTGTGATGCTGTAATGTGTTATTATCTCTCATACTGCTCATTATAATGCATTATGAAGGTTTACCACCGTACTTAGACATATGTGTATCAAATATACAGGAATGCTGGGGGGGGGGTTAAACTTATAAGTGAACTGACTGTAGATTTCTTGCCAACATATCTTTGATTTTACTTAATGTTATATTTTTCTATCTGATATGTATCAAACATGATGTCGTTTGCAATAAGAAATTTAGATGTTTATGCAAATATTACACATCTATCTGGGCAAAATTAGTTCTGCTACACCCCACTTTCAGAATTAGTGCACATTTATATTCATTCCCATTTATAATTGCAGGAGTGTTGTTTCTCATTAACCTTACTGATAAAAATAACACAGAGAAGAGTAGACTTGCTAATTTGATCACATAGTCCTGGGCACATACATTTGCCTTTCAAATATTAATTTTATATTACATTTATTCAAGGTCAGACCTGGGCAGTCAGACTCTTTTTCTGCAGCATGCCGGAAGTAATTTACTTTAACTGGTTTAATTGTATTTAATTGAGAAATCAGACTATGCATTCCTAGCACAGAGGGCGAGGGACATACCCCCTAGTGAAACCATCAGTGTTTAGGAAAGAGGGGGAAAAAATCAGTGTATTTGCATATGAAGAATTACTTTTGTGGTTTTGAAAGGCATCTCTCTTGAGAAAGAAGACCTTCTCTATTGCCTTTCTTACATTTTTCCTTCTAAACTATTTGGTAAATGCCACACTCATTGTGCTCCATTAGCCTGCCACCACGACATCAGCATATTCCAGGGTTTTTTCTTTTCCTTCTTTATTTCATGAATGTTTATCTGTTATTCTCCTGATCGTTCATGTGAGATGTTTTCCACGTCTCCTCCGTCTGCCTCCATAAAGTGCTCTCCGTCCAATAGCGCAAACCTGCACTTTGGAGACCTCCTTTTGTGATGGGCTGCATAAGGATATCCAGGTGGATTTGAAAATGTGCCGTTGGTCTGTCACCCCGCAGACAGCCTAAAAATATACCCTGGTCCCGACGACGGCTTTGCTGGAGATCTTTGTGCACCCGGTTAATAGTTATGACAGGAACACAGCCCCATATCAGCAGTTTGTAATCTCTCATTTGGAAACACCAGTGCATGCATGTAAACCTAATGGTCTATTTAATATGGTGCACAGTTCTTGCAGGGATGGTTGTTTTAATGCTGTAAGCCTATAGCATAAGTATAATCTACCAAGGGCAGGGCAAAACGGTAACTTGTAGAACAATGATGCTGCTTCGTTCAACTGAATGTCAACTTCCTCTAATACTTAACTAAGGTGACACGATTATATGAAGCATCTTTGTTAAATCTATTACCTTTTCTTTTGCTTTTTTTATAAGCTTCTTTTTGATTCTGGTCTTCAAATGCTAAGGACACAGTGTGACTGACACCTACTGTAACACTTTTGCAGTAATTCTCCACATAAATGAAATTATTCATTTAATTTCACAGCAATTTCGGGACGCTTATAATCCACAGTGTCTCATCCGGATAATACTAGAGAAGTATTAACACCTGTATCTGAAACTCAAGAATTTTCTCAAATTTCTGTTCAATAAAAACACAGGAAATTTAGATGTTTATGCAAATATTACACATCAGTCTGGGCAAAATTAGTTCTGTTACACCCCACTCTGAGAATTAGTGCACATTTATATTCATTCCCATTTATAATTGCAGGAGTGTTGTTTCTCATTAACCTTACTGATAAAAATGACAGAGAAAAGTAGATCTATGCTGCGCGCACACGCACACGCACACACACACGCACACACACACACACACGTGTGGGGACCGCTCATTCATTTCTGTATGAAAAATGCTAAGGCTAACTATAACAACTTTAACCCCTACCCAGCCCTAACCAAAAGTTACCAAACAATATACTACAGTTTTTGCATTTTTAGTTTTTTCTTTGAACCGTCTCTTAGCTGCAAAAATGAACAAAATCTGAAACCTGAGAGATTCGCTTGTGTGACAGGAAAGCACAGTATGACTTCTTATTTTACCAAAACTTGTCTGTAGACATTGTGATGTATTTCCTTTAAAAACTATAAAAAATGTGCTCTTCAGGGGGATTTTGTCTGTGGATTATAAATTTTAAAAACAAAGTAGCCGTAAAAAATATTTCTGGTAAATATATTGACTTGAAAAGTTGACAGGTATCATTTACCTGAATGCTTACCATTATTTATTCCTATAGTACAAGTGTAGATTTTGTAAGGCTACTTACTGAGGGAAATATGTAGTAATTGTAGTAGAAAAAACACCAGAAAGCCACAGCACAGAAGTGGACTGTGGGTAATAATTTGGGAACAATGGTTTGTTTATAGGCACAATATCCCTGTGATGGTCCACCATGGCTTCACACCTGCTGTCGGTTCCAATCATACCCCCAGCTGTGAATGCATGGCCAAATATTCTTTCTGTGCTTCTATAAGTCCAAAAACATCAAATTAATTAACTGGTATCCCTAAAGTTCCTTTTCTGTGTAGTTGTATGTGATTGAGTGCCCTGTGCTGTTTGACATCGCCTCCAGACTCACCATGATTCTGTATTAGATAAACGATTGTGTTCTTTGTCGTGTACCATTGAGGAGGGATGAGAAGATTGGCAGGGTTGGGGATGTTGGTACTGGGGTCAGTATCAATGGTACCTACCTTGGCATTGGATCAAATTAGGTCAAATGTAAAAACAACACTATCGCCTATATCTATTGCAGTGTTAAAATTTCAGAAAACTGTTATCTACACTAGTGGCCAAAATTATGGAAACACTTCTCATTTTTAGAGATTGCAGAACTTTTTTCCAGTTACACCATTTAAATCTTCCAATGTATGATATTTGTAACATTCTTTCATTGTTTATAAACATTACTGACAACATTTGTGCAGTAATTTTTAAAGTATAATGCCCAAAATGCTAGGTGTTTCCACAATTTTGGCTACCAGTGCACATGTGTGTACAATTCTGCATATTAGGGGCCAAAAACAGTAGCAGTGAAAATATGTTGCATAATAAACAACTGCAATTAAGAATATACAAGGGCATGGCTTATTAAGATGAATAACAATAGCAGATAATCATGCATAATGCACAAATTCAGTTGCATAATTGCTTATTTGTCTTCAATGACCTTGCAGCAAAACCAAATCACAGCAATTTGTCCGGGAAGCCAGTTTCGGGGATAGAACATCATTTGCAGAAGAGGAAGGAGGCCATGCCGCTACATGTGGGTTGTGACAGAGAGTGGCCATATTAGGGAAGAATTCCTCTGTGCCTCGGGACCCAGTGCCGGGCTGATCCCTGTGACAGATCAGCGCGTGGCTACATTAGGCTTGTTTGCAGATCCAGTAAAAACGCCATTGTCCTCTGGAGGATAAGATTTGTAATTGTGGTTATTTTCATACAAAGTGTAATAGAAAATAGGGCCAACGCATAAGAGGAGAGGAAATCCCTTAGGAGATAAATGCCAGTCAAAGGTGGCCTGAAAGCTTCTAGAAGGTTAATAACTCTGATCCACATCCCTTGGCTTTTTTCCCTATACAGATGCTTCCTGGGATATGATGGTCCATGTTAAGATATTTCCACTTTATGATGGGTAAATTTTTTTCACTTTCAGTAAATTATTCAATAAATGCATGAGATATACAACACTTTTCTCTAAATTAGACTTTGTGTTAATGATTTTGCCCAATTGTAGGCTAATGTAAGTGTTCTAAGCATGATTAGGCTAGGTTAGGCCAGGCTATGATGTTTGTTAGGTTAGGTGTACTGTAAGAAAATGTACTTTTGCCTTATAACAGGCTTGTTGGAACGTAATCCCTTTGTAACCTGGGGAATGGCTGTGTTCTGTTACATGTGTAACTTTAAGTACTAATAAGGAGTGATTGCTCTTTGCAATGTATTTCTGATTCCTAGCTGGCTTGGAATTAATTTCAGAGCATTCCAGAGCACACTAAAATTACCAAGGAGATTAAGCCTGAACATTCTTCTATATTTCACTCATTTTCTGCTATGTTTTGATTACTATTTTATCTGTGGAACGGGAAAAATGACTTGCTAACAGACAATAAGCTGTATGTTAATTGCCACGTTTTGTAGTGTGAAAAGAATCACTAGATCCTGTTATGTAAGAGTAATTTTCAACAGGATGTCCTCATTCTTTCTGAATGATGTGAATTAATCATGCGAATCGTTCAGTTCAATTGAAACGGACTCGTTTTGGCACATTTAGCCAAGCTGCAGTGGCATCAAAGTCGCAGTGTAAGGTCCCAGCTTACAGAAGCGAGAGTCTTAATCATTCCTTTGTGATTTTGCCTCAAAATAATGTCTCATTCATATTTAAAATTAGTTATTCAAGACCTCAGTAAGATTACAATAATGCAGCTTAGTCGTGCACCCTGAGGTGACATGCCTGGGACTTTTTTCCACACCCCCTTTAGATCCTATTTTTACACAGATGAAAAATAGTTTTTCTGTGCGGAATGATGGAAATTAACTATGGGGAGATCGGAATTCCAGTGACACATCTGCAGGAAACCAGGTCTGCTTACATCCCTCGTACTGGACTCTGATTCTGCAGATGTTTTCTTGAAGAGTCCTGGTACTTTGGAGGTGGCAATGATGAGGCACAACCCTTAAAGTGTAAGTGCTTTATTAGTTCCACACAAGTTGCTACCGTCTGCTCTCACACGTCTTCTTACTTTTGTCCTCTTAAACCTGACAGCTCACACCAACTATCCTCATCAACCTAGACCTTGGTTTTATCTCAGTGTTTCACATTCCCACCAGTCTGGTCACTATGGCCCAAGTTAAGCGCACATATAAAATGCATTTACAATCCAACACTAATTACAATGGCATGCTGATATTGTAAATTTTAAAAAGTGCATTTATTTATTGTGTTTGCCATTCATTCCATTTCTTATTCATTTTACATTTTGCTTTGATTTTGTGTGTCAAATTAATTTTTGTGAAAAATGAACACATTTCCATAATATCCTTTTTCAAAATCACACTCCAATTAAGGTTGCATGCACAAACAAAATTACATTAAACCACATTTTAAAATTCCTGTGAATTTACATACATAATTGAAGGGGGTGTTTCACATCCTTATTCATCAATAAGTTTAAACAAAAATAAAACCACTCTATGTAATTAACAAAGTAAAGCTTTAACAGTGTTTTCTCTCTCTGTGAGGATTTACAAAAGTGTCCAGTCGCACAACAACAAGGGTTTTTTGCCATCTGTGCGTAATTTCTTTGTTGTTTTATTTAGTCCCTCCAAAGACCACTATGTATAAATGTAATAAATTCTGCAGCTAGATTCACTTTTCAGGCCTTGAGTAATTAGATCTGGAAAAAAATAACAATATTTTAAGAGGTTTATTCGATAAAGTGTTACTGATATAACAAGAGAAACAAACAACCCTGCTCACTTGCCAAAGAAGTGCATAAGAATTATTTCTCTTTCATTATTCCTTTTAAAATAAATGCCCATTGTAATGAAAAGAAACATTCTATTTACAGAAAACATAAATATTGTCCTTTTGATGCTGATTCACAATA
>JABFEB020000020.1:16677357-16688728 GCA_019775895.2 Stomatorhinus ivindoensis | reverse complement strand
AATGCCCATTGTAATGAAAAGAAACATTCTATTTACAGAAAACATAAATATTGTCCTTTTGATGCTGATTCACAATATATGTATTAAATGAGTTTGTATTTGCTTTATATCCTTCATGTGGTTGAGTGCGCCCCCCCCCCCAATACAAAACATGTGATTTTGATGGCTATAAATTGCCCCTAGTGTTGTGCCCTGCAATAGCCTGGAATGCGGCCAGGAGGTCCTCTGCCTCACGTGCAAAGTGACCCTCTACCATTTTCAGAAGATGAATGGATGCATTCAGATATTTTACTTTAAAATCACTGCTTTATCTGAATCAGTGTGATGCTGAGCAAATGACCCAAAATAAACAAAAACATAACAATAACACAAGATATTCTTCATGTTTCTTGGTGAAGCTGGGGTGAACAGATGTGGGACCTCAAGATTGGAAAAGTTCGCAGTGATCAGGTCCAAACTAAATACATAAAAGGGGAAAGAAGAAAAAAACACCTAGAGACATGTTTAAAAAAAGAACAATGCTGATGAACGGGATCGCGTGCATTCTTCCCGTTTTCAATGGATCGTACCAGCCATCTCCTATCTGCTTTTACCAGCTGCTGCGGCTAATTTACTCTGTATCGTCAGGCAGTTGTCCTTGAGACAAAAGGGATCCAAGCCAAATAGTTTTGAGAACAGCAATCTACCTCAAGGTGAAACAATTGAGTACTCTATTATTTCAGCCTGACATATTCAGGTTTCACATAAACCAACAGGAAATAGAGCAGGGTGATATGTGTTGGGGGGGTTGTATTTTACCAACAGAGTAACCTTACGCTTGCCTTGAAATTAACTAGCAGAAGAGCAATCATTATGTGGTAGCGAAGAGAATGCGTGCGAGTTCTGGTGGTGTTAGGCGACGAGAGCACCTTTCTCCGACTCGTGTGGCTAGCCAGGAGAGATGGGGGGGGGGGGGGACTCGACCTTCAGTCACCGGAGTGATGAGCGGCCACCAAACCAGTGTGGTGCCGCGCCCAGGGTTACGCCGAAAAAAACAACAGCCCTCTGTGCCTGCGGTTGCCCCGGCAACCATTCTCACAGTAACCCTGCAAAAGCCAGCGGTCACAGGCTTGCAGGCATGCCGCTTTGGCCTGTTTGTGTGGCGTGTTTAAACATGCCGGCAACCAATTTCAGCTCCCAGCTGATCCTTCTGGGCATTGATTGCCGGTCTCTGAAAGACGAAGACCACAGAATACAGCCTGGAGCCCACCATGCTGTCTACAGCAGAGAAAATAAATCTACGTAGACAATTAGCAGGATATAATATTATAGTCAATACTCTCTGGAGGGAGGGGCCTCACTGGACATTATCCTACAGAGGAGGACAATGATATCTGAGAGTCAAAACTAAATTTTCAGTCACCTGGGTAGGTTAAGTACTTCATTGAGTTCTCAGCTCCACTGAGTTTCAGAAATTACATTCAAACTTCAATGGCCAATTCATACTTCACTTTTCTGTGTGCCATGCAGTGAGTGACGTAAATTTCATCATTGAGTGTCCTTGTAGGCTATACACATGCAGCTCTGATTTTGGGTATTAGCAGAGTTTTTGCAGTCCCTCCTCTCCACTGTTGTGGTTTGTTATCCTTTGTGGAGAGCAGCCCTCTTTCCTTTATTTAGGCTTGGGATTCAGGTTACAGTTCGGGTTAGAATTAAGGTTGGGGTTTGGGATAGGGTTATGATTAGGGCAATAATTAAGTAATACTTAGTAACAATTAAGGTTAGAGGGATGTGTGCTAGAATTAGGGTCAGCGTAGCCATCAGAGTTAGGTTTAGTGTTTCAGTCAAGGTAAGATGCATATTTATGGTAGCACTTCACATAAAGGTCTCATCTATAATGCATTATAGACACTTTCAAAATAATGGTCAGTATAAGAATTAATAAAGCATTACAGCATCTTCTACTGACAGTCATAAAAATTATAATACTTCATAAGCTCCAATGAAGCGCTCATCTTTAATGTACTATAGATACCTTCATAATGCATTATAATGGTCGGAATAAGAACTGAGGATGCTGTGTACATCATGAAGGTATCTATAGTACATTATAGACGAAAGCCTCATAAAGCATTCATAATGCATAATAAAATGGCTACAATGTGTTATGCCTTTATACATATTTATAGCCATTTTAAACTGCTTTATGAGTGCATTATAAAGTACTGTGAATGTGTTCGTAGAGTCTTCTAGACATTCATAGAAAGTGTTAGCATATTTACAATTGGGGATAGCGGTAGAGTTAAGGTGACCATTATGGTTAGGAGGTAACCGCAATGTGACCCCTAAACTTAAACATAACATGACTTATAAAATAAACTCAGCTGCTGTGCTGCTCTGCCGATTTTAACTTGCATTCTCTGCAGCATCCTAAAGAAATGACTGTAATGGTAATCAGGAAGAATAATTATCGTTAGCGGTGTATATTGTCATTTTCTACAGCTCGCTGTTGTTAATTAGAAAATAATCCTCTTACCTGAGATACAGTCACAAGGATAGGAATTTATGTAGAAATTATGTGTTTAATTAAATCTTATTGTAAAATGTAATTATTTTCTTTTCTTAAATTTAGATTTATGTTTCCCACGAGGGAGATTTGTGAGGTATAACGTTAGAAACTGCAGGAATGTGTGGAAATACCTGGAATGCTGCCGGATTGGGAAGGACAGGAAATGTGACGCAGAGGAACATACTGTCAGTAATAACATAGAGCTGTCAGTAATTTAGGAGGCCAGTATAGGCGGTTTTTACTCACTCTCTTTTTTTTTTGTGTGCATACTCTATATTACTGTGCTGTTTGCTCATACGTTGCTTGGACGTACGAAGATGTAACATCCTCCACACTTTATGTTCATCAACCCAATGACCAAACGGCAGAATTAAGGCAAACTCAAAAGCATTAAATGTTTGTTTGGCGTCTCAGGTGCCAGGAAATGAACATGAGTTGGGCCATTCAGACATGGCAAGGGTGAGGATATTTTCACATTAAAGATTTATATTAATGGACTCGTGTACACAGTATGCATTTTAGTAAATGCATAAATGACGTAGTAAATGTATTTAACTCCTGTTATAAATAATGGGTATATGGGTATGAATCTCTTGAGAGTTCTTTTTCTGTTTTTGTCCAGAAGTGCTCAGTAAAAATATGCTTGTATGTGTTGAAGGTGCTCGTCAGATGCTTCCCACCGTGCTGGAAGCCTGACGGATGCAGCTGGGAGGACCTGCGGGATTCTTCACCGCTTCTTATTCAATAGGAACGCAATTTGTCATTGTACATTGGTTGTTTGCTCAGCAACAAACATAATAATAATAATAATAATAATAATAATAAACAAGCTAAATCATCAAGCTGATAGCCCAAACTGGCCCCTGGTCTTATTCCTTAGAAAAATCCTAGAATGAAGGGCATCAGTAGATGTCAAAAGGTACATACTCATGTGAAGCATTTACTGAAGCTTACCTGTAAATTTAATCTGGGCAGGCAAATGCAGCTAACCCCAGATTAGCCAAATGACAGGTTCCAGCTACTCGTGTGAATGCTCTCTCTATTTGTTTGGTGGATTCTCCCATCCATCTTGGAGAAATATGGTGAGTTAAGGCACTGAACTCATTATGAATATAAAGAACAATTTAAAATATTTACATAAGTTATGATATCGTGCTATTTTTTAATGATCATCTTGCACCTGATTTCCATGAGGTCCTTTGTTTACTGTTCACTCAAGTCTTCCCCACAGAGCTCAACAAGGGCCGTGCAATGTAAACATGCAAATCAGGCGTGGGCTATCACCAGCTGTTCAGCAGTTGCTGGGGGATGGCCAGTCCCGGCAATGGATCACAAAACTCAACTGAACATATGCTGAAGAGTTTGGAGACTCATTAATGTGATTTAATGGGAAAGAGTTTCAGAAACACTCCAACGGCCCTGACCTCTGTCAACTTCTTTATGAGGTAGGAAAATCTGGTCCAGTAAAATCCTTAATGCTACCCACCAAAACGTCACAAAAATAGACCAGAAAACATCATTAATCTATCCATGCGTGCTTATCCATTAAAGGTCAATGAGGGTGCCTGGAGTCTTTCCCAGGCAGCATAGGGTATGTGGCCAGGGAAGACATTGGATGGGATGCCCGTCCATTGCAGGGCATGCACTTATATATATCAGGCAATGCAGAACACACAATTCACCTGTATGTCTTTCCACAGTAGGAGGAAGCTCAGAGAAATAGGTGAAAATCATTAATTTTACCTACCGGTTAAGATAACCACAAATATAGCCCAGAATGTTCGCAGTGCATATGTTATAAATGATCTCTATGTTTCCAGTGATGTGAGAAAATGGTTTAAATATGCTTTACTGTGGCAGTGATGTGTCACACACATCTTCTGAACCTGACCTACAACACAAGACAGAACCATAGATGAAGTGCCTTTGGAGAATCCGAATAGTAGGTCACAGAATTTACTACTGGGACAAAAGCCCCAGTATTCTGGTGAGAACCATCGTACTAAAATAGTATTGTAGTTTCTCAGGGAGCGTAGACATGTGGCAGAACCATAGCTAAGACTGAATGTTGGAACTGAAGCAGAAATTGCAGAACAATGATGGATCTCTAAGATTGGATCCTATCTGGGGAGATGTATCATTAGTAAGGTTCTCAAACAGCTTTCATATACTAATGCGGCTTTGTAATAAAATGACTTCCATTTTTCTCTGGTGTCTGACACGTTGTCATGCTCCATTCCTCCCATTTCAAGACTAAAGCCGTACAGCAAACCTCTGCCTGAAAATAAAGCGCGGAGGCGTGGATGTGGGATGTATTTGGCTCTGGTGCTGGAGTGGGCTGCAGTTTCAGATTCCACCTCGTCATTCCAACCTTGAAAAGCATGGCTTCTCAGACATGCGAAGGAAGCGGCAGAGATCCCACGGAGTCCCCTTCAGCTGGTCCACTTTCAAGTGTACAGATAAAATGTAGCTGCTTTGAATTAAGGTGATTTCTCTTAAGTTACATACTGCCTTGCATTTTATATTTTTAAATAATACATTAACTATTTAATAAGTATCCATTTACTAAAATAAAACACTTTCTTATTCTTGGTGCTGCCAGTTTGGTGTGTTGAGGGAACTCTTGGGAAATCCTCCTTAATTTATGCTGATGGTTAGGAGACTGATTACTCCTAAGCTGTTTCTCACTCATCGCACACATTAAGATGAAAACAGGAACACAAGCTGAGTGCCTGTATCGGAAAATAGTAATAACCTGCATCATTATTAATTCAAACGAAGATGGAGAGTCATGAGCTGCTCTGGCTTGTTTTTACTCATTAAGCTGTGAACTCGGGTGTGTGTTCTTCCACTCCATTGGTGACGTCATTCCGCTGCCTGGAGGAGTGACTGTGATTGGGCGCTGGAAACTTTTTTGGTAAAACATTGACATACTGTAAGTGTCAACTTCAGTGGGTTTAAATTTTCATTTGTTAACAATATATGAATTCTGTTGGAGCTTTGGTAAATGTCACAAAATAGTCAACTCCTATCCATCCATCCATCCATCCATCCATCAATCCATCCATTTATACATTTTCCAACTGCTTACTGTATATAGGTGAATGCCCATTTACGGTATTTGAAGGGGATGATATTTAGTCACTACCCTCTCAAAAGATACACATCCTGGGATCACAAGTGTCTTTTTCCATTTCTGGAGTAGGAACATCATCCGTGCTTAAGCCGCCAAAGCCCTGGCCAGCGAATGGAATATAACATTCATGCCACATGGGAGGACATGGCAGAGTTTGGTACGCGGCCTTTTTCCTGCGGACCTATCAGCAGCCCAATGTCCATTTAGAGCTGATGCTCAAAGCATCTTCGTTATAGACCAGGGGGAGATTCTTTTGTTTCTATGCTTTTTATGAGGTTTGAGGAGTGCAAAATTATTTTGTCTGACGTTGTGATGAAGACTGGAAATAACTAAACTCTGACCCACATAAATGTCAATCAGTACTAATTGCACACCTTCCCACTCACAAACCGGATGCGACTATGGAGTCTTCTGTTAAGAAAAAGGAACTCCATGAATTGTTTCATACAATGTATCATATTCTATCACATTTCAACATCTATAAAATCATGTTGCTTAAAGGAAAAAATAATCTGCGTATTAGCTTAATTCCACAGAACAATTCAGATGTATTTTTGCTGTTGCTTTTGAAATATGTTTTAATAAAAATTTGGTTTGGACTACACATTTAGCATAGTCCTTGGTTAACATTTAAAAAAAGAAAAAAAAACACTTCAATCAGTCTGAGAATCAGCAGGATTGGGGGACAGGGGGACAGTAACCACACATGTAACAGGAATATTTTTAATCAGTACAGAGCAGAATAAGTCATATCCACTGGTTCTGGGACAAAATAACACACCTGCTGAGGGTGAGACCAGCTGTGACGCTCCCTGCTTTCATTTTGAGCCCTGCTTCGAACCCATTTGCTCTCCAAAGGGGTTTAATGTCACTCGTTGTGAATAACCCAGCCCACTGCCTTCATCCCGAGGACCCCAGTCGTCCACGGAGTGTGCCGGAAAAGGTACCGGCTTTGTTTCACGTGGCTGCGAATGTTTGTGAGAGTGCAGACCGCCCATTAGCCTGTCGCTGCGGTAACGAAACAAAAGCCTACTAACCTTCAGGGCTTTTTCATTTAGGGAAAAATTTATATATATATATTTTTTAAAAAGTTAATTCTACTAGTTTGTCTTTCAAACCTGCATTTTTGCTAGTAATAGTACGGGGAGTGTTAAGGGTTGATGAACACATTACGTTTAGTGTAAAAGTTAAATTGTAAAGGAGCAGAAGGCGTGATAGACATATTGTAGTTCTGTAAATATCAGAAAATCAGCAAATGTTTTGATATGGTACCTAACAAGATTAGTTACAGGAACTATTAGAAAAAGGAAAAAAAATGTCTGTTGGCAATTACAGGATATTTGAGGTATTCTTTGAAGTTGCCAAGCAACATAAGAAATGAACTTCATGGTTTTTATCATATGCATTACATTTTTTGGCAACAGTGTAACATGTACCAGTGTACGTTACATCTTACTCTGACTAATATTCTGACAATTCTTCCCATTTTTCTGGTTGTTGATGGATATCGCTGATGGACCCTGTATTTGTTTTTGAGAACTTGCTCGATGGTATAAACCTGATTCTTTAGGGGTTCTTCATAGAAACAGATGCACGGCTGCTGACGCTGACCAAAGACTACAGACTTGACTGCATGTCGTACTCAGCTTGTTATTGCATTACCTCAGCATCCAGGATGTAATTCCCACTGTCCCAGCTGCATAATATCAAGGTGGTGTGATGAAGAGAAGCGAGGAAGGGTCAGGCAAATCTCTGGCATAACACAGCTGTTGTCCACTAGGACAGACTCTATACAACAAGCAGTTAATTAAGTGGTTTGAGTTACACAATATGATAGAAGATCTGCACTCAGATAACAACATCACGATTGAATGCCAATTCACTCAGACTACCAACTGAGTGCTTAACTGGCAACGTTTTTAAGACAATCAGAACAATCACTTTGGCGGGAAACAGATCAAGTCAAAATGTATAGATGGCCTTTTTTAAACAATTAATGTCACAAAACAAACCATAGTGGTGATGTGATTGTCAAATCTTATAATGAATTAATGCACTGAACTATTTTCATACCATATTTTTTTGTTACTGCAGAGTGTGAAATTCTGGACTTCCCACTGTATATAAAGCAGTAAAAACATGCTAGTGACATTAGCATGTAACATCAGATCCCATAATAATGTGCTCATCAACCCATGAATCGGATATGTACAGTGTTTCATTAAACCATACAGGATGTATAGGCTTTCAGATATTATAAAAAGAAAATCAAAAAAGGCAAGAGACGGGATGGAAGATGATCTGCCTTTCACATTCTGGCTAATGATACGCACATTTAGAATGGTAAATTTAGTTTTTTTTCTTTTAAATCTTTTTTTTTTTCCCCGGTAAAAATCCACAGGAGTGACAGTCCCTTGCAGAGTCTGCTTTCAAAGATGTGGCTCCTGCAGGCCCAGCAGAAGGTACCATCGAGCTGAAGTATCTGCTGTGTTGTCATTTTCCCCCTTGGATACAACACACATTATAATGAAAGCTTCGGGAACCCACCCCCCAGCTCAGTAACGATTGTGACATTCGGTGACAGCGTTCGAGGATCCGGCAGGATCGGGGGAATTCACAATTTTCCTTTTCTTTTTTTTGTATCATGGGTTCCTCTATTCTTTGCTTTATTTATTATTTTTTGTGATACTGATGACTCACTCTTGAAGGTCCATCATATCATCTTCATGTTGAACTTCCGCGGGGCGTCTGTGACAGTGTTGCTCATACCGGCGTCCGACTTGCGGGGCACGTACTCTATCTCAATGTTATGCTTGGTGTTACCCTTACCACGGCTCCAAAGGAAGAGGAGCACCAGGCAGAAGAGCACGACACCCAGGAAAGAAATGAAGCCCATGGTGGTTGCAATGATCAGGGTTTTGATGTCGAAGGGAAAGGGGACCGTGGGTCTTGTCCCATTGGCACTGCTGTCGTTTGGCTGGTTGGAGATGAATGCAAATGTCTTGTTGGGCTGGTGGGGCCAGTCGGGGGAGTAGCTGTGTACATGCAGGTGAGCCAGCACGGTGTCATTGCCCCCGGCGTTGCTCGCGATGCACATGTACGTGCCGTTATCTTGGATTTGGGCGTATCGAACCTCAAGGGTCCCATCGGGGAATACGGTCAGCCGGCCAATGGTTTTAGCGGTTATGAATTGCTTCCGCGGAGACAGCCACATAATGACAGGTGCTGGGTCCCCGTCTGCCTGACAGACAAAATGAACGGTAGTCCCTTCATCCACAAATTTCTGCTGGGCTTTGCGGTCCCGAATCCTTGATTTACGGCAGGTGAAGTAGTTGGGCTGGAGGACGTCAGGGAAGTCCTTGAACTCTTTGCCCTGGACAAATTCCGGCGATGCGCACGTTGGCTGCTGCCGGTTAAAGTTGAGTCTCCAGCGGCGACGAAAAACCCACAAGAGACGACAGTCACAGGCGAGGGGGTTATCGTACAAGGCTAAGGTTTCCAGGTTGCCTACGGAGTGAAAGACTGACTCCTCTAAGGTAGTCAGGTAGTTGCTAGACACATTGAGGATTCTAAGGTAGTTGAGACCCCGGAATGAGTAGGGCTCGATGGTAGCTAACCTGCCACCCACTAGGTGAAACTCCTGGAGCCTCAGCAACTCATGGAGTTTGTTCCCCTCTATAGTTTGAATAGGGTTGTAGGACAGATTCAGAAAGCGCAGATACACAAGGTGCCGGAGAGCCACATAGGGAATGGCAGTCAGATTTCCATGAGTAATGGTCAAGGAGGTGAGGTTGAGTCCATACAGGCAGTTGGATGTCATGGTGTCCAGAAAGGGCCAATTGGCTATCTCCAGAAGCTTCAGCCGGTAGAGTCGCTTGAAGGAGTAGTCCCTGATGATGTTGATGTTGAGGTGCCTCATCTTGAGAGAAATCAGGCTGTGGAGGTGGGTAAATGCCTCAGTGGGCACAGAGGTCAAGTTACACTTCTCCAGCGTCAGATGCTCCAGGCTGTTGAGGCCATGGAAAGCTCGGTGAGAGATGAAGACCAGGTCGTTATCACCCACCTCCAGGGACCTCAGGTTGTACAGGTCCTGGAACATGTAGTCCAGCAGAATGACAATCTTATTCTCGCTGATATCCAGACGGGTGAGATTGCTGAGCCCCGTGAAGACCCCAAGCGGGATGAGCTTCAGCTTGTTGCTGCGCAGGCCCAACGTCCGCAAGCTGTACAGATTATTAAAGGCGCCTGGCTCTATTGCCGAGATGGTGTTCTCGTTCAGCTCCAGCTCCTCCAGCAGTGGGAAGCTGGAAAATTCCTCAGGGTTGATGGTCTTGATACGATTCTTGCTGAGGTCCAACAGTCGAGTTTCAGATGGGATGCCCTCAGGGACGGACATCAGCTTCTTGCGATGGCACACCACTGAGCGCTCCTGGGCACTGCATTCGCAGCGGGATGGGCAGCCCGTGGCAGAGCCTGACAGCACCGTGCCCAGCATAAGGATCAGGATGGGCTGCCAGCAGGCTACCAGGTAGCTGTGTCCACTCGCCTCCCCGGCCACCATCCTACCTGTTACCTGTGGAAACACAAGTGACAGCAAAAGGAGCACATTTAGTAAAAACCAGCTAAATGTTCTTTTGTTCATTGCAATCATTTCGTTGAAATGTTGAGTAACTCAATCCTCTTATTTACCCGTGGGGAAAAATTTGCAGAAATATGAGGAAACTTAATTCACCTCCATCTCTGGAATTTTTGGTTTGGTACTTGAAAATCAGCATCACAAAATCCAGCTACTTTTCCAGTTAAGGTTATGGCAATCAAACCCTCAATGTTCCCTGTATGAATCAGGAATATTCTAATAAACTTGATTAAACTAACCAAATAGAAAAGGGCACTGCAGCAGGCAAATAGACATCGTATGACACGACAAACGTCAAATGTCAAATGCTGTGCTCAGTCAAAAATATAACATTATAACAATCATAATGAACTAAATTCCAACTAAATCCTTTGTTCTCTACTACTGAGTCACAAATCTGTAGAGATAAACACCCCTATAACCATAATTATTTTTTATTCTAGTGTAAATTTCCTGGTGAAAGAACCATTAATGCCACACAGAGATTAACTTTCAGAGGGTGTTTCTGCTTTTCTCTGGTCGTACACACATTTCATATCAAATGAAATAGCACTTTGTACGTGTTTCCAGCAACATATCTGAGTTCAGTATAACAGCCGACAGACAGTCTTAGTCTTACACCAACACCGGAGAGAGTGCAGTTCGTAACAGTATAACAGCCGACAGACAGTCTTAGTCTTAGCAACTACTCTCTCTCCAGTGTTGGTGTAATTTATTGGCACAGGTGTAACAAGCATTTAGCGGTAACCAACTCACAGCCAAGATTAGCATGTTTTCATATTGACACGTACTGAACTGTAAATGATGTGCTGAACGGCACATGAATCCTAGTATGGCTGATGACATCGTACTGGGGAGACATTTCATAAAATGGAGTTCTGGAGTATGGAGGATGACTGAAGGAGGCACAGGCAGGGTTACTCCGATGTGAAGTCTGACAAGGCCCAAAGACGGGAGGAGAGATGCCCGGACGTGCGACTCCGATGTGAAGTCTGACAAGGCCCAAAGACGGGAGGAGAGATGCCCGGACGTGCGACTCCGATGTGAAGTC
>JABFEB020000020.1:16655070-16665081 GCA_019775895.2 Stomatorhinus ivindoensis | reverse complement strand
CCCCCCCCCCCCCCCCCCCCCCCCCCCACTCCCAAAACTACCCAGCTGCATTCATTCCTGCTGACAGAACAACGGTGGTTGGGGCCGCGGTGACATGGAAACTCTGTTTGCTGCCACATTTTGTGTGTCTCTGTGGGTTGGGACTCTGCGCCGGCGTCCAGAAGGTCAGAAATTCAAATCCCATGGCCGACAGACTAATTGTGCCTCGGTTGGGACTTCGAGCAGTGCCCTTAACCTCCGTGGCTCCGCAGACGCCATATAAGTGCCTGAGCCCAGGCTTCATTCCGAGCTTTATGTGTCTGTGTGTCACACATGGGGACAATAAAGACATTCTGTCCTCTTCCATTCTGTGGCTGCACACACACACAAACATTAATGTGAATCGTGGTTCTTCATTCGTGCTGCATAGCTGTAAGATGGAAATACGTTCAATTGCGCACTGGTTTTAATAAACCACGATCAGAACAGCGCTGACCCTGCTTAAGCTGAAGCAAGAATGACTTCTAGGCCTGAGACCGGCCCTGTGTTACCTCAGCATTTCCAGCATACATAGTTTAAATATTTCACAAAGTATGTGTATTTATAGAGTAAAGCACCTGTGTACCTACCAAGGACTCTGACTCTGGAAAAGGGTTACTCACAAACAGTCATGCTTCTTTTTGTGGTTCCTTGTGGCAAGCGACTTCCGTTAATATTTTTTTTGTAAACTGTAATGCATTGTTTGCACATGCGTCATGATGGGGAATGTTTAAGAAAATTACCTAAGGGGGAGGGGGCACTCTGTTAATCACCGGGGGCCCTTTATATAGTAACTCTGAAGGGTAGCACAAGGGGCCTCTCTGAGCCTTTGCACCGGCAATCAGCTAGTGGAAACACTTTATTAAAAAAGCATACTGTTAGGTTACCCACGCTCTCATACTGCTCTCGAACCCGAGTCCTCCTGAGGAACGAAACAATGGCAGCAAAAGGCTATAAAAACAAGGTGATTTCAGAAGTGTGCTTCAGCTGTTCAGTAATGAAGCACGAGGACCATGAACCAGGAGATGATACTCTCAGAGCACTTCAGGTCTATCGTGGGCACTGTGTCTGCAAGAGGGGTTAAAATGATTCTCCTGTCAATGTGAAGGTGTCGATAAGGCCAGCCAGGGACTGAGGGGGAGGGACTGACTGGAGATCCGTGGCGCTATTGGCCAGGCAGGTGGGTGGGCGGGGACATGACCAAATTGGGGTGCATGTGGATTGAGCCCAAGGCTGAAAAAATGACTCGGCTACAGGTCTGAGAAATTCTTGAGAAATTCTTGATTCATTTGAAAATAAAGTTTAATGCTGACAAACCTGGCACCAAACAATTATTTAGTGTGACCATCTTTCTACTCTGTTCTGGGTACCATGCAACAGTGACAATCAGAGAGAAAGCTAGACAACTCGCTCTGTTCTATGTACTGCAGTGCCTGGTTTGTTTTATGGCTACCAATTTACCAGATATTGTTATCAAGAAACACTTCACGCAGTGATTAGTAATAGCATCAAAAAGACAAATTTCATACGGGCAGAAGGTGCTGAACCTTGAACACTGAAAAAGACAGTGGCTCTGTGTTCAATTTCGTGCCCCGTGTTGTTTGAGGGTGAATATCTCTGACGTGCTTGGTAATCCAGGTCCAGAAAAGGCTCTATCTTTGAGATAGGAAGCCTAATCCACCCCCTTAGAGAGGTTCTTGAGAAAGGGGCCTTAATTATTCAGCTCATTGAAAGAGGGTATTGATACAGACTATCAACTGAACATGAAAGAAGACGAGTCGGACACAAATTGCCTTTCTTTGCTTCCTCCATTTCCATCCATAGGCTCACCTGCTTCAAGGGGAAATGGTTATTGGGGGTGTGTATTAGCCTGTTTTGATTATTGGGGGAAATACACCCCCCCATCTGTAATTTAAGCTCAAGGTCAAAAGCTTTTCTACGGTATGCTAGCTTCCTGGCCTCACCTGCCCAGGTAAGCAAAACCATCTATCCATCCATCCATCCATCCATCCATTCATCCATCCATCATGGTCATGGCTTTGGAAGATGGGGATGGAGCCAACCCTAGGCAGCATTGGACACAAGGATGAATGGGCAGTATATGAAACAAAAGAGGGCGAATACAGGTCTCCTGCCATAGAAGAGCAGCATCTCCCCAAAAGCATGACACCAGTAGCCTGGCCCTCGACATCCAGAAGGGGGCAGACCGGCCGATTTCCTGGGCACCCATTCACCGTGAGAGGTGCCTGTGGGGGGCAGGGCGAGCGAGCGGCTCGTTCTCCCTGCCCCCTTAGAGTGGCCGTTCTGGAAGCAGCTTAAAAAGCGACCAAAAAAAGCAGAATTATTTATGTGACATTTGCATATCTGCCAAGGGCTCAGGCTGGGGGAAATTGTATTAGGAAGATTAATACCAAGGCTTCTTTCACTCATAACACGGGCTTCACCCATTTACAAAGCCTCATACTTGTCATGTTAAGTAAAACCGCAAAGCATAAAGGCAGAGTTTTACAGAGTTACGTAGGTAACCTGGGGGGACAGCCGTTTCCTAACCTAAAATGAACTACTAAGGTGCCCCTCCCACTCACCCCCTCTACCTCTTCGCCCCTATGAACACCCAAGTCTCTAAACACGGGGGGGGGGGGAGCAAAGAAAACTCGTTCCCTTCCCAGGGCCCCATCAGAATCAATCACTTTCCAGGTCAGCGCCCGACACACCCCAGAAGACCAGCCGAGAGATGGATGGTTTGACGTGCTCTCCGCCTCGCCTGACGGCACTGACACCTCGCCGCGTCGGCCCTTAAGCAGCACCGGTAACCAGGGTACGGGGGTGTGCCTATGACATCACAACGGGGCGCTTCCAGGACAGAATGCGGGACGGAATGCAGAAGAGAAAGCACGCCCTCTCCCTCAAACGCAATACACCGAAGTGACGGTTACGAGAGCCATATTAAACAGAGAGCTGACAGAATGTCCTGCTTACATTTACATTTAGACTGCAGGTTTCGAGGAAGCCCCTGACAGAGCACCCCCACCACAAAATGTAGCCGTACTCTTCAGTCACCAATGCTACGCTATGAACGTTCACACAGGCACCAAGCTAGTATTTCTCAAACGTGGGCCATGTCCTTCTATCACTATTATTATTATTTAAAAATGACATGTAAACATCTGTGAACAGGGTAGTGAAGCAGGCAGCAGATGACTAGGAGGTTAGAGATGAGCTATGGGTTCAAATTTCAGTGAGCCAAGTGGGCTCAGCTATATTAATGATTCATTTCGGAGCGATCCATGTGCAACCCAAACCCGGACGTTGGCGATAAGAGATCCTGCAGTACAGGGTGGAGCTGTTTTTAAATAAAATCACAAATTCACATCTGAAAAGTACCGGGCCAACGACTTTGACGTTAGCTTCCAATTCTGGCTTGTTCGCCGCCCAATAAACAAAGCGTCCCGTCACAAGCTGTTCGCATTACAGAGTGCACGGATCCTAGGCTTGTCTCTATTGGCGGCAATCAAACAAAATGGTGACATTTTGATTGCAGCCTGCAAACTGCACAGGAAGGTAAAGGCATGCTTCTCCGAGTATTACAGGCATATCGTGTGTGTTAAATGAGGTGGGGGGAGAGGTTTGGGGCTGATTTGGTCTGTACCGATGCTGAAACCAGACGTACGGCCTTGTGCACAATCACATATACATACATGTTTACATCCACGCTCACATGGCATGAATCGTTATTAATTGTTTAGCCAGCTAAAGGCAGCTTCCCTGCAGTCTGTCAGAGGCCTTCCTCCCAAATGCATTACTCCCTTAGTCAATATTAATGCTTTTATGTTTTATCTTTGCAAATGGACTGTGCACAGACATCCATCGCAGCACCTCCTGCGTTTCTCTTTTTTCCCGCCCTTTCTCCAAGGCGACCTCCAAGCGAGTCCTGGCAGGTGTCCGCCCTGTCCTTCCTGCACGACCCTTCCCGCTCCAGCATGCTCTTTCGTTTCCTTTGCTTTTTCTTTCTTTCCACCTGCTTCTCCATCTCCCTGCTGCCATTAATCTTGAAGGTCGCAGAAGGTCCTTCTTGAAGGTCCTTCTGACATCCTCTGCTCCACCACTCTCAGGTTCTGTGCAGTCTGGGGGGTCCTCTTCCTTCCTGCCATCCTAATGGCTGCTTTGTTCTCTTCCCAGGTGTCTTTGGATCCGCCCCCTGACACCCCCCAACTTGTATCCCCTCCTGTGGGATCAGGTGGGCAGAACACCAACAGCGCCCCCACAGAATTCCCTCCTTATGGCGCCTAAAAGACCGTTTCAAATCATGCTACCTGTGTAAGCACTGAAAGCGAGTCGCTATCTCCAGACGCTCTCGCAGCATCCCGCTTCCCGCCTTGTTCCCCTGACAGCAGAACTGCAGCTGTGTAAATAGCTTTTTGCGGGGATTAATTGTGGCTACAGCCCTCGCTCTGGGAATTTTCTAAAGCAGTGGCCGCTAGCACGTCAACGGTGAGGTGCTAGCAAGCTTGCATAACACTTGTAAAAAATCGGATTGATTTTACCATTACCAAACCCCCCCTCCAGGTGACAACTTTTACTACCACCCCAAAATGAATGCAAAAGAAGTAGATCTCACCGAAAATAAGACTAGATATCCCTGAACTAAAAGCATGACACACACACATGCTTCCCCACTACACCCCCTGATTACCTCACCAACACTGTATTACTGACCAGGAACTGCAAGAAGATAACTGACAACAATCATGCCAGAACAAGGGGACCACAAGCCAACCAATTAAACACAAACTGTTTCCAAACTGAACCACAAAAGAGGACCATGCACCTTGGATTTTTGGGCTGGTTGTTGCAGGGACGGACGAGCAGGCCGTCTGGGAGATTATAAATGCATGAGTAGTCCGAGAAGCACTCCAAGAACCATGGGACCATTATGGGGTCCAGACCACAGATGAATCAGCCTGAATGTCCTTAATGTACTCTAAAGCAATTAGTCTACTTTAAAATTGGGTTTTATTCATTACAAACTTGATAAAGCTCACATAACCTGCTCGCTTGCACTGCAGACGTTTTGTTTTGATTATTGTTTAATTATTTGACTACGGCTTCTTTTTCAGTTACCCATCAGTAAGCTCCGCCATTTTGGCAGCCACAGGGTGATAAACATTAATGGGGTGGGGGCCACTATTAAGGAGATGCTAGTGTCAGTCTCACCTAGCATAAAAAGCCCAATTTCAGTCCATCACGGACACACCGCTCATCTCAGACGCATTTATCTAACGTGCAGCATACCTCTACCACACCAGCTCCTTCCTGCATCACCGGCCCCTCCATCACCTTTCATTCCTGTCGTTTCATTCGCTGAGGGTCATCCCTGTCGTTTCATTCGCTGAGGGTCTTTGCTGAGCAATCACGTGCACACACACACACACACTCACGCACACACACACACGTACACCGTGTCCTGTTCTCATTAGAGCACACTGGAGCTATGATAGTCCTTCACAGTACAATGTGGGGACCAGGGTGGTAATTCACAGCTGCTGTTGCTGAATATGAATAGCAAATGGGGGCAGATAGTCACGTAGAAATAAATAAATAAATACATACATAATAATACATTAGCCTGGCCTCATCTAAATGCCCGGCTGACTGCTCAGTGAACTTCAGCTCAAGCCGCTAAACTTATCAATCTTCACTGAGTATTTCTGAGCAAAGGCTCTGTTTATACGCAGCATATTACTGCCTTGATCTGGTGGCATGGTACACGGTAATAATTGCTGTGCCATTAGCCTGTATGAATTTTTACAAGGGCACTGTCTATAACAAAAATGAAGTAACCCCAGTATCATCAACAACATGCCACAACCACAGTGACTTTCAGGCTTAACAGCCCAATATTTCGGGAAAGCAGAATAGATTTTACTAAATTAGATTTAAGTTATTTTTATCAAAGAGCACAACAACAGAGCCTGATCCATTATTACAAGCAGAACCTCTCAGTCCATTAATACCCCCCGTCCTTCCCTAATGGACGCTGTCCCTACATTACTTTTCATTCAAAACATAGACCCCCCCTTTCTGTTTCATGGTGATGTTCTTGCCGTTACATGTGTACAGCGTTAGCCGGAAGTGGAACACAGTAAACCACTGAGATCCCCCATCTTTTGCAGAATATTCTGGATGGTGTTCCTCACTAACTGCTACCATGCATGCTTTAGCGTAGTCCGATGGGGAATGACTTCAAAATAATACTCTGCTTTTCCATTCATGTACTGTGTTTGCAAAGAAAACATAACTGAAAAATTGTGCTGTGTGTCACTGGATTGTTGTCAAAGGCTACACTCAGCCATTTGGTTTTAGGGTAATGGTGGACTTCTCAAGAGTTTGTGCAAAGACTGACCCCCCCCTCCAAGTCATCATTCTCTATGCTATGATCAGAATATTCTTTTTGCTCCTTCACAATAATCCATGGAAATTAATGCATGAATAAACTAAGCCAAAGATATAAGCTTCCCAGATCATTTCAGCCTTCAAACCAGCGTTCGTGCCGAACAGAGATGTCGTCAGGCGCCGACCCACGCAGAAGGCCGCGACCCTGCGGTGGCCCGGTTCTGTTCCCCGGGACAGGCTGCAGTGACCGGCGCCCGTGCCAGGTGACCCCCGCCTGCGTTTCTATGGCAGGTGTGGAATCACATTCATTACTGTGGCTCTGCTACTCCGCCAACCATGAGCTAATCCGGCCACCGTGCCGAGCGCTCTTTGACAGCAGGGAGATGCAGGCACCGTTTCCAGCAGATGAAACACATGCCAGTAAATAAATAAATAAATAAATAAACACAGTTTCTCTAAAGCATCCCACAAAAACGGAACAAAGACCAAAAGCTCATCTACCTCGTTGTAAATGGAGAAACATTACACATACATTACACATACATTACACATAATGTATGACAATGAGATTAATGGTCAGTTTCCCACTGTACAGTGAGAACTGGGTGCTATGTGCATATGAAAGTCATAAAACCTTGGCTGGCATGTGTGTGTGTGTGTGTGTGTGTGTGTGTGTGTGTGTGTGTGTGCTGATCACATCTGCATTCTGGTCACATCTGGGGCCAGATGTGTGGAGTGAATGTGGATCACTGATATATACAAGCCAGGACTGAATTAGTGTCTCTAATTTGGCCTTGTGTTTATATGCGCCCTCTGATCCAGGCTGTTCCCTGCCTCGTGCCCTGCCTTCCGCGGGGCAGGCTCTAAGGTCACCGTCATCCTGTGCTGGATAAACAGTATGTTACATAGACTTATGAAATCATTTGGCACTGACCACCCTCCTCTGGCTGATTGGTTTTGCCCACAGATAACGTGCATCAAGTTCTTTATAACAGCTAGTGTGCGACCTTAAAGCCAATGTGTTCTATATGAGTTATGAATTATGAAAAATTACAGATAAAGGCTCCTGAAGCACATCTCAAGAAAGCGAAGAACACAGAGGAATAGAATGATCGCGGCGAACATCAGGTAGGTATGCGTCAAGCGAGAAGTTTGGGTGGCTCTTACAAGATGCTGGCATCCTGGGGTCGCCACGAAGATTCCTCCCTCCCACGGTCTCCAGCTGAAAGCACGGTGCCCAGGTCACACGCAGGGTGCCCAGATCAGTGCCAGGGCTCATGCTTATGTGGATTAATTCAGGTGCAGGGACTGTTTTATTTCTCATTAAAGTCACCATTCAATTTTAAAACACCTGAGCAAAACTAATGGGTAAAATAATGGATGCCCAGCAGAGCTCTCACTTCCAGAGTGCAGCAATTTCATTTAGAGATTAGTGGGTGTGCTGTTCTCTATCAGACACCTACACACACACACACACCTTTACACATGGCGGAAAAGGCAGATGGGAGTTTATGCGGTTTGCTTTCCCAGTTCGAGACTGCAGCTTCGATTCTCACCCACAGTTCTGTACTTGGACCTTCCACAATGTCTTGTGTCGACTTCCTATAGATACTCCGCCTTACTCCTGCAGTCCAAACCTATGGAGTTAAATGACGTGACCTTAAATTCCCTATAGTGTGTGGGTTTGATTGGACCCTGCGCTTCCTTGAGAAGGTTCCATGGTCACTCTACCAACAGGTGTAGCTGAATGTGTCATGTGTTGTGTATGTCCTATATGATTGGCATGTAATGTGTGACAGTTAGACCCATGATGAACTGTAAGCCATACCCACCCAGGCAGGAGCACAGCTAGAAATTATGCCCCCCTGACAAAACATCACCTTGAGCACGGGGGTCCCCCTTTTTGTCAACCAGAGGTGGGGGGTGGGGGCTCGGTATATTTTGCAGACCAGCAGGGGTCCCGCTTCAAAGATTTTACCCCACTTTAAATTTTGCCGCCTCCATAAAGAGTTGGCACCGTGCACAGACGTAAATATCTAAAGGAAAACGATGCAAACTATGGGCTCCACCCATCATCTGAGTGCAAAAATGACCCTGTGTGCAGTTTGTATATGATTATTTATCAGAAAAGTTGCCTTCTGAGTTTGCCCTCTCCTCTAAGAGCTCCACCTACGCCTCTGCCGGTACAGATTAGCTGTGATGTGCCCTTAGGACATCGATGAAATCCTGCTGCAGCATCCGGGAAGAAAGAGGTAGGAACAGCACAGATATTAATACAATACAGAGGCCACCCATCAACCCAAATCTGGGTAAAGGAACACTGATTTATAATCTAATCAAAGGTGAACCATGGTAGAAATGCAGCACTGCAAAGACCTGGTTAAACAGGTCAACCTACAGGGCTCTGATCCGCTGTACAAGGTGTCCGTGGGGGTGTCATGATCAGGTACAATATTCGAGCACCCCTCCCCACCCTCCACCCAGCTACTTAAATATATTTAATTGCACGGCCTATTGATTTTTTCTTTGCCAGTAAAGAACAAAAGGTTGTGGATTCTCTCTGTATCTAACACGCGGGGTTGTCCGGCAGCAAACCACAGGCGACGGCATTACAGTTATTCGATGATTGGGTTTAATCCACCTTCGCCTGATAGCAGTACGAGATCGGGTGCTGTTCGGCCCACACGCAGATCCTCCCTCCCAATGTAAAATTAATGCATGCGCATATTTACAGACGTTTACTCAGGAGCCCCAGAGCGCATGTTTACCTGGATAATCCATAGAGTTTGTTACACGGCCATTTTGTTATCTGACAGAAAAATCCATGTCACTGTGATATTTACAGGTCGTACTGCAGAATCTTCAAAATGATATCTCTCCGAGGCAATGCAGAATTCCTAGATATTTAGATTTATCATGGCAGTAGCCGAGTATTGGACCTTGCATCAAACTATGGGATAATCACGGCAGTTTCCTCCGAGTCAGTTACTTCTTTGGTGTATAAATCGTATGAAGGAAAATAATAATTTAAACGCATATTTAATTCATATTAATCAGACCAAATAAACAAAAAACACCTTCCCTTTAAAAAGATACATCCCATCTCCACGCCATCGTTTAATCAGAACCGATGTCTTTACAGCCGGGATTTACAAAGTAATTGTCTTTGCAGCACTACAGGTGTCAGACATACACTGAGGATAAGTGGCTGGGAAGCTGCGACGGCGCCGGGGAGTGGCCAGGATTCCCCAGGAGCGATCACAGGCAATTAACGCGGCCGGCCGTGGAAGCGCCGCGTCTTCGCCCCCGAATAAATTCGCGAATGTTCGACACAGACAGCCAGAGAACTTACCGCTAAATAATGACTTTGTACGTCATTGTTGCATGTGCACAACAAAGCAATAACGCCGCCTAATAACTGGCAACAAAATCATCAAGTTCAACCACTAAAAATGTAACTGGTATACAGTAGTTAAATCAACCAAACTGTTAAATTTTTCGGCCACACAAATGAGACAGCCAAGAAATCCTGTAATAATTCCCCCAAATAAATATTATATGTTCAAAATAAAATTAAGTCACTCAGGATTCCTTGGGAAA
>JABFEB020000020.1:16623457-16636565 GCA_019775895.2 Stomatorhinus ivindoensis | reverse complement strand
CCCCAAAGGACTCCAGTCATGTACTCTTCTCCCTCCTCCCCTCTGGCAATGAGTTCAGGGCCATAAACACCCGGGATGTCAAAATTCAGGGACAGTTTTTATCCAAATGTCATAAGACTACTGAAAAGGCACTGATTTACATTGAATTTTAATGCTCATACAGCTACACTGTCATTGTTACATAACCTGAATTCTGCTGCAGTCACTCACCGCTTTATCTCACCTCATGCTGTAATATTGCACATATTAGAGGATTGTATTTAGTGAGTATGGTTGCTATTTATTGTTTTTTATTGTTCTCTGTAAATCTACTATGAGTCTGTCAGCCGACACGCATTTCACTGTACTTGCTACATGTGACGGTAAAACTTTGAATCCCACGAATGAAATATGCTCAAGGAAGCATACAAAGTAAGACAAGGATTTAAAACTATCTGCTGTGACTTTGCCTCTACCTTTTTTGTGTCACTCCAAAGTGTGAAACTAAGGAAAACGGACATGTCACCTTCATACAGAAAGAGCAAAAATATTTTTTAAGAAAACATCTGCCGCTCTGCTCCCTTAGATGAATGTTAGCACAGGAGAACATGTACAGACCTTGTCAAAATGGAGAGGTCAAGTATAGTCAGTTTCCTGAATTTTTTTCTTTATTCAAATCATATTTCAGTCCTTTGGATTATCTATGTATACTGTGTTTCCTTCAAATTAATCTGGGAAAAATATGCATTATTTGCGTATATTTAAAAAAAAAAATGTCTGGTGGTCCAGCATTGGTGTATTAATCAAGGCAGGAATTAACTGATTTTGGATTTATAACGTGGATTTAAAAACCATGGTTTTGGTGATACGATTAGCTGACATTAAATACCAAAATGCAAAGCTCTCTATAGTACTCAGAAGCCACAAAGGAATCAATATCACACCAAGATAATTACAAAATGCAAGGATTAAATACCTCAAAATGAAATGGCAGGCAAAATTAATTGGGAGCGCTTTCAGAGTAATGGATCATTTCAGGACTTCAAATGGCAAGTGTATCAAAATAAAGTCATTCATGTCACTTTTCCTGTGCTTTGTTTAAAGGGCTTCGGCCTGGTGTAAATGTCAATTATCAAGAGCAATAGCTGCCTACCTGAGAGGCTGCGAAAGGATGGAAATGGACTGGACACCCTTTCCTAATAAGATGCATGTAAGAACCATTAAAATAGTATTGCTGTCTAAGGTCAATTCCTGCCGTAAAACTGAAGTGTACTTCAGACTAAGGTCGTTCTGGAGGAATGTCTCAATATTTGAAATCAGAAAAATTAGAAAGAAACCATCTAGTCCATTTTGCAGAGAAAAAAAACCAGCATAAAAAAGCAAATACTAATGTTTCTCTTTCATTTGTATTAAGTCACTTAATAGACTTTGGAACAGACTTTGGAAGATCCTTTGTGCTTTGGCAAAGTGTACTGTTACCATGTATATGTTTAGTTTGACTGAAAAATGTCATCTGTACCAAATATGATTAGGCACTGAAGACTAGATTTCAGCACTGGAAGAAGAAGCCTTTATGACTATATCTCCGCTTCCTGTTAGGAGTCTCATAAAATGCCAGATATTTCCTTTTTTTTTCAATCTCTCTCCCACACACAGTTTAAAATGTATATTTTCATCAGTGTAAAGTTTGCCAGCCAATTGCACATTCTGTTACCAGAGAGTGCCAAACATTCTTTATAAAAAGATTTTACCTGTGTTGAAACTGAGTAAATTCCAAAAATTGCGAACATAAATTAAATTAATAGAAAAGCATTATGTTTATAGCATTGAATGTACTCAGGTCAGTCCTGAAGACCACGTTTTATGCAATTGTACTCAAATCATGAGTTTCATAGTTTCTTTATCATACCTAGAAACTAATCCCTTAGCAAAGTAAGGCAGCACTTGTTTCAAACAATGAAAAGTCTGTAAAAATATCTACATTAATTATTACAAATCTCTGGGAAACATGATGCCTTGTAAATATTATGGTTTACCTGTAAGTGTCATGAAGTGGTTGCAAATATGACATTCACAAGCTTCATGTTTCAACATCAAATCTGCAGGAATTTTTATGTTAAATCCAATTTACATACAGAAGGTTGCATATTAACATGTGGAAACTACATCAACAAAGATCAGATTTTTTATTCTAAATGCCTGAAATGTTTAGCAGTCTACAATGAATGCTTTAAATTGAGAGAAATGGACTGACAGCTAAAAATATTTGAAAACAGCCAAGTACACATTTTACACGAATATAGATGATGTGAAGCTGTCAGGATCGGTCCTTGTTTTGACCCCTTTGGAATGTCTGTTCCCTGTTTGGCCAGCAGGTGTCTCTGGCCATCCTGTGTCCTCAGCTCCAAGTGTGTTTCACTGTTCCCCTTGCTGTCGTGTGGCTTAATGGGTTAAATGAATGGCTGTCATCTAGATTTCACTTTTGTTGTGGGTTCACTGGCCAGCCTCACTATGTTTGTGTTTTTTCTTAAATTTTTTTATTTTTTTTTGGTAATTCCTTTTATGTATTGGTGTATTTTTGCGTGGGTCTTTGTTCAGTACCTTTGTTTATTCCTGCTTGTGTCTACTTTTATTGTGTTCTGTTTTGCATATGTTCCCAGTGTCTCCCAGTGTGTGAACCTATTGATTGAACCTATTGTTACTGTCCACACCTTTAACCTTTCTAATATTTTGAAAAATGAAATAATTTTAAAGATTTGGTACTGTGAAGTAAGCAGCCTAGTTCCATTGTCAGGAAACTAGAAAATCAGTCAATGAGTCAGATCAGCGAAAAGTGCCATAGCTGTGAAATCACAAGAGATCTTGCTGCCTCTGATTTGAAAATTCATTTTGCTACCACAGAACACAGCAGTGAAAGAGGGTTCAGGTTTTTTGTACCTTATGTTTAATGTAACAGTAATCATGTATAGCCTGCCTGGATATGTTAAGGATGACAATCCCTGTGTAACTATTAAACAGGCACGGATGCAGTCTTGGTGTCCTGTTATTCTTGCTGAGCTCCTCGACAGTTACAGTGGCGGTGTTGAGGACTAAGGCACCTAGGCCAGTGTGCAGGCAAAACCAGTCAAAATGCTCTCAAAGCATACAGTAGAAATGTGAAGGAGTGTACGCATCTCCTTCTTGTTTGTATATTTTCTTAAAATGTCTGTGTGGTGAAACAGTATGCAATTCTGTGTGTATTCCCATCTTTTCCTCACATTTTTTGTACCACATCTACACATGTGATTCTTGGTGCCTCATACTGTACATGTGGGTGTGCTTCACATAGATGTGTCTCATATGGCTTCAGCCATGACTCTGAAACACACTGGAGTTATCATCTAGCTTGATGCTGGAACACTAGTATAAAATATTATCATCAGTGCCAACAAATCAGACAGCCCAGCTATTTATACAACACAACACAACAAGTTGCCACAGACACAAAAGATGGGTAAAATGAAAACATTGACTCTCTCTGCCGTGTAATGATAGTTTGTGTTTTACATGGTAACAAAAGCACAGCTATTCTCTTCATTTTCAGTTCCTCCACTTTGATGTTAGGCTGACAGCAATCCTTCCTTCCTTTCATTTTAATCCCCAGAAATGTAGCTTATACATGAGACACCCAACATGGTGCTTGGCAGCTCTGCTGAATCCATTGATGGGAAATTAAGAACGGTGTAGGTTTGAAAGTCACCTACACTTCTCCTCAGAGGCGAGCTACACTAAATCTGTAGATGTAGGGTAAGAGAAAGTAGATCTGTGCTATAGAAAGGCACAACTCAGATAATTATCACCTACACATCTTATGTGATGAGTGAATGATTTGTCTAACAATGGGTAGAGGTCAAATTTTTGCTCTTGCAGAACATGAAAAGATGAAACGTGGGAGGTTCCATCAACCAGAAGTACCTTCATACGTCTGGAAGTTGGGAGTCCTGCTTGTGACCTTTGTTTGCTGCAATTTCCATGCTGATAAACTTTAACTTGCGCTAAGAAGTGGAAAGGCTGCCAAACACATCCACCTCTAAACGCATTCCCATTGTTTCAGTCAGCCCTGCCCCTTAATTAAAAGATTAAAAAAGACTCCATTTTGACACTTTAATTACCTATTTCAGAATGCATTTACTCCAGTAAATTACTTTGGCTCAGACACCCAGCAGCCTTTTGTCATATCCAGTATAGAATCCAGTTTGTTAGTTACCTGCACACAGGCCTGGTCATTCCTCGCAGCCCAATCTCAAATGATTTCTAGGCTTGGTTCATATCTTGAGGTTGGGTTCTACCTACTCAGCCTTGGCACTCTGCTTCCTGGTCTGGTTTTCTATTTATCCTCTGGTTTGGATCTGTGACCTGCTTTTGTAAAGTGGTTCCTAGCCTTGCCTTTTGTTTTGTTTGCTGGTTTCTGGTTTAGCTTGGTGTCTTAGATACTGGATACTAATCACTTGACCTACTTTATTCCATCAGCTGTCATATCACTTGGGGGTTGAGTCCTTCATAGCCACCTCAGATATGTACCTCCTGGTGAGACGCTGTCAGCACTGAGAGTTCAGCGGCAGGCCAGCTGAAGAGGAGAGGATTGACAGGCAGAAGACCTGACGTGGCAGCTTGGGATGTGCCAATCTATCTGGGACTGTATATGGTCTTCAGAAGTTGGGTAATAAAGTTTGATTTTTCTGTAACTCTGTCCTGTTGTTGTGACACCTTCGATTTTGATGACACTAAAACTTGGGTCCTCTCTGACTGCGGCTAAATAATCAGGGGCTGGTTTTCTGCAACTGAAAGCAACAACGAAATTGAATTCATTCACAAGATATGGTTTCACTGGCACAGCTAATGTTGTGATTTGCGAAATTTCACAGCCCAAATATGAGAGGCATCTTCAGTGAGACTATAAGCAGATGAGATTACCTTTCAGAACCTTTTCCCATCTGATGTGATGGAAGATCCACTATGTTTTTATTTGTTTGTTTGTTACACATTTTCTCCTAAGGAACATACAATTAAGGAAAGACTGGGGTTAGAGAGGGTATGGTCAGCCAACGCTCCCGGCACAGTTAGGCTAAAGAGTCTTCTTCTGGGGCCAAACAGTGATAGGATTACTCTTTTGGTCTCATAATTGGAGCCCACGAGCTTATTGATGTTGACTCAGGTTCCTAACCTATTGAGCTACAACAGCCCGATTACAGTGACTCGACACCATATGGCACGCTGAAGTTCTCCACAAAGGTGCACCATTGCTGTAGGTCCTACGTCTTGATGCAGCAGTAGTTCCAATGTAGTCCAGGGATAAAGAAATGTACACATCATGCACTGCGTGTGTCACAGAATCAGCACTTTGTTTTTTTCGATTTGGCGGAGAAGAAAACAGGTCTGGATTTAGGCAATTCAGGAAACCTCTTTATATTATGTTTAAAGTGTGTCAATTTGTACAGTGCAGGAAAGATGATCCCAAAACGTAACACAGATGAGAAACTGTAGTGGCAGCGAGCTCCCCTAACCTCAATCCACTTTCTGCCGTGTCGATGAGAAACAGGGTTAATTTGAGCTTATGGAAATCTGTTTTATTTCAGATCAAGGACCTGCTCCTCCCTCGCCTGCCATTTGTAAATTTACAAATAGTCTGAAAGGAAAGAAAAATCAGAAAATTTGGAAATTCATTAGAATGTCTCTGATTCTGCTCCTTTTATTGAACTGATGCCGTTTACGTATGAAATACTCTCATAGCATTTCAAATATCAATGATGAATTTTCGTATTATCTTACAGAATCCATTCATCCATTCATCGACTCATACACTTATCCATCCATCTTCCATAACTGCTTACCCAGTAGAGGGTTGCTCACGGCAACCCATCACAGGCTTATATAAAAGTTGCATTCACTTAATATGCAATTTATACTGCTATATATAATAAACAATGATTTAAGAGATATACACTGATGAGATTGATGTTATACATGGTCAGCAAGGTAAAATGAGAAGCCCCTTAATATTTCATTCTGCATCTTGTAAGGTCATTCACAGTAAGCTTTCCTCCATGCAGAAGCCATTTGTGGTGGGAAGCAGCAACATCTGTTATCTTGCTATAAGGAGTATTGACTACAGTGACCTTTTCTGCACATTGTATTTATGCATGAAGTCAGTTTATTCCTAAAAAAAAAATCAGTTTTTACCCACAATGTTACCCGAATTTGATGAATTGAGGTGCTTCTGTAGTGAGGAAATGCTGCATTCTGTTCTGAAAATAATAGGAAGCATTTTATTTAACTCAAAATCCATGCAATTTTATTTGCTATAATATTACAGCCATAATGTAATTCGACTGTGCACCTGTATTGGTTCCATCATCCAAACTTTGGTAGTTATGCTGCAGTTTTACTACTTTTTATTATACCCCCAAGGATAATATTTCTGAGAACATATTTCTTTATTGACCAAATGATACCCTTTACTCAAAAGGTGAAAATCCAATAGTCACGTCACCTGGAATCTGCACCATCCTTATGAATCTGTATGAGCCCAACTTGCGTTTAATTGTGTGAGTTTTACTTATGGATGGCAAAGTACAATTTTCATTTAATTTGACATGTTATAGTAACTACCAGTAACTACTGGTGAATTAGTCAGCTTGATCCACACTATGAGAGAAGTGCATACAACCACCGTGAATTGGCACATGTGGGCAATATTTATAAACGAAAAAAAACACATAAACATCCCCATACCAGCAAGGAGATCATTGTGTGTGCAACTTTGCAAGTAATATCTACTCATTCTATGGGGCTTTTTCACCTCTCAATATGATATTACTGAAATAAGTTCCATTTCATTGTACATGTTTCATTATTGTTAACCCTGGCGTGACAGTGTATAATATTTTCACTGCAGAAGGGTATAATTGCTCTATTTTATTGAGTATTAACTAAATATATATTTAGATAAAACATGGAAGACCTGAAAAGCGATCATGGCATGTAGTGATATTACATTAGTAAGGTAAGGCTTGAAAATCTATTTCTATCAATGATAAGGTTTTCCATATAAATTCATAGGTTGCTACTGGCGTAGGGTGAGCATGACCAGTAATCACTGTGGCCGTGACAGGAGGGAGGCTTTATCTGACAATGTCGTCAATCATACCGTTGCAGACAGACACAGATCATCAAGCTGTTATGGAATCTGTCGCCTCTCGATGGCTGACGCTTAGTTAGGTCAAGCACATTTTTATGAGGTGCTGTTGGTGTTGAGCTCATATTTTCAAAAAAAAATATGATTATACACGAAAATCACTTGTGACTTCCAGTACAAACTGGGAGCCTGTCTCAGGCAATGCATTGCTGTGCACACATGCGCAATCATACACCGCGAGATGCTAATTAGCTCAACCGCAGGTCTTCATACTGCTGAAGAAAGCCAACATGGCATGAGGAGAACATGAGAACTCCACACCTACAGGGAGAAGGTGGGATGCAACCCACACAGGTGCTAACGGGTGACCCTCTGCGGTAAGGAATATGCGGAACAGGAATATATACTTTCTTGATTAAATGGAAGCATCTGAAAGCCCATCATGCCAAAGTGGCTAATTAGTAGAAAAAAAACGCTCGTCTCTACTTACAGCGAAAGCCGGGCTGTTAGTCACAGGGAAGGGCGACCTCACAGCAACCAGGTGAGAAGGATGGATTTAGTTGGGCTCAGTCTCTCTGGAGTCCACATTACCCCGTCCACATCCCTTGTCTGCTCCACACTTCTTCGGTCCTGCAAAGAAACCCAACACGTGGCATCCTCAGAACACCCCAGCTGACTCAAAAAACGTTCTGTCTCACAAATCCTGGAGATGCCCCTTGCTATTGCAATAAGAAAGCCCCCTCTGATCTGAAGCGGGTCACTCCCCTGGCCTTTGCTGGGCGACAGCCAGCATGTCCAGGAGATGTCGTTTGGATGCGTGCGTGGCGAGGTCACCCTTACCATACAAATGAGGTTACTATATTCACAGCAACTTGTCAATATCCATTGGAATAAAGGCCGGCAGCCTATTGCCGATGTCACTGTTAATCTGGCTTTTTGTGCAAACAAAAACTCTCTTACACTAAAGAAGGTCCTACACTGAGCTATTGATACAACATGGGAATCTCATTCTATTACAATTGGACATTACCTCATATTGCTCAATTATTAATCACAGATAATTAAGGAAAGGTGCATGTTGTTTTGTTTATTCTTTCCAAGAAACTTGCCTTGTCTGAAAATGTCACCAAAAATTACATACTGTAAGAATGGGGTCAAGATTGGCGCTAGTGGGAGGGACTTGAATGTGTGGGGGCAGGGCAAAGTCAGACACTGGACCCATTCATTCACCTCACCTCGGCTTCATAGCCAGTCACGTAACTTTGGGCAGTTTTTTCCCTCAGGCCCAAGACACATGCTTGGTTCTGCTTCCAGATCCTGCAGCCTGGTGCTGATGCAAAAACATCTGTCCTTAATAGCCCCCCCCCCCCAGCCACCATCCTGTCAAACTCCTTACCAGTCCCTTCCCAGAACAGAATAACATTCTGTTCTTTCATCCCGTCTCCACGTTACGAGGTTCTCTCACATGCGTATTTGTAATCCCGCTCAATGCAAATACATACATATATATATATAATACATATGCATAGGGATTTTGCACACATCAGCTCGCTTCATGCGTTCCGACTCAGAGACTCACCACAAAAGGCGCCATGGTCAAAGTGGAGTATATATCTATGACAAGCCACGTTGGCAGACATAGGAAGAGCTCCCACCCCAAAGAATTTATACTGAAATGCTAATTTTATTTACGGAATCATGTTCAGCCTCCACCCCACAGCGTCTGTATCTGGAGAGGGAATATTTTAAAGCATTACACTTTCGTTTTTGTTCTCCATAGCTGCCTCCAGACTCCTTGTACGTCTTTTCCTTCCCTCCCCCAGCCCCGGCTGTGTTTCCTCTCCGCCTGGAACCTCAGCCGCAGCCTACCGGCAGTTAGGAGTGAGGAGTTATTCGCCTTTGCAAACAGCCTGGTGAATTCAGGGCTTTCGGGCAGAATTGGTTGAAGTATCGGGGCATTTTTAAGGCAGCTGGAAAAGTCCCACTGACTGTTTTGAAAACAAACTGTCCCATTTGTGTGGGAGCCATGACCCCAGAAGTCACTTCAGGTCCCCAAACTCCCCTCCAGTATTCTTTGATTGGTCACAGCCAAGGAGGATGGAAATAATGAGTTCAACAATGAGTTATGAAGGGATGCTTTAAAGAAGAATGGGCTTGACTCACCGGGACTCAGACCGACGCAGGTCTGTGGCCAGAGACCATAACGTGGACCGACTACGGTATCTGCCACGCATTTGGTTTCTTACACTTTCTCTCTTCATGTGTAAAAAAAAAAAATGCCAGTACTAACCTTATTAACATTCTGGAAAGCTAATTAATACCCACTGAAGGTTTCACCTTGATATTCAAACACAAATTAGATGAGGAAAATAAATACTTTTGTCTTTTAGCAAGGAAGGACTTTCTTATAAACATATATCGGAATGGTCTATTTTACAAATTGGCGAACTAGCTTAAAAGAAAAAGAAAAAAAAATTCAATCGACCAAAAAATGCTAAAAATTGTGCTAATCTTGATAAACATATGCAGGTACACTCACAACAACAATGTTAAGTGTGGACCCTATATTTGCCGATCTATAAATATGTAAATATGAAAAATAAAACTGCATTTTCAGTAAATAAATAAATGCAATACCATTTTACAATAATTGAGCTGCAGGGCCATGTGTGCAGTAACACATAAGGAACCGCAGCATGCTGTGATTCGCACGGCTTCGGCCCACGGTGTGCTGCCCCCCCCCCCCCGCCCCCCCCGCACGGTAACAGAGCCTCCGGAACGAGCACTTGAGCCTGCACCCGCCGTTTGGCAGGAGTCACCCGTGTTCACGTCCGCTCGTGGAGAACGACGGGTAGGATGACTCATCTGACCATATGACTCTTTTTTTCCATCGCACAGAAGACCCCCCGCTTGTGTTCTTTGCACCCTCCCCTCCCCCACTCACTAAAGTGCATTTTTAAGCATAATCTGAGGTTTGGGTGGTATAACCCAACCATGACGTTCCCACTGTGATGCATCCCGATGTACTGTAGAATTTCCTGCTCTCACCATAGCTTGCAGTCATACGTTTGTTTTGCCTCAAGGTTTGTATCAATGCACGGCTGAGGAGTATGTGCTCTTATTCACAGCTGACCCCCACTTCATGTTATTCCCTCAGTCATCAGTGCCAGCATCACAGAAACACATAGGTATTCAAACTGTGGGGTGCACCCCCCTGGTGGATAATGAAGGAATTGCAGAGAGACAGTTGAGGAAAACAAATTAACAAACAAACAAACACACAAATAAATAAAATTAACAGAGAACTGTGTAGGGGTTTCAGGTGGGGTACACCTATTTTGAAATTGCAACTTTTAAAAATATTTAAAGTAGAGAGACTTGCAGTGTCCAAAATCTCTCTAGATTTTACTGTTAGGAATAAAACAAGCACATCCTTCCCATTGGGCAGCAAAGTAAAGGTTATTTGGGGTCAGGAAGGGTGGGTAGGGAGTGGAATCTGGATGAATATATCAGCCCAGGTGGGGGAGGGGGTTGTCAAAAAGGTTTGAAGGTTACCTTTGCTTTAACTGCTATGCCTCAAGACACAATAACAGGCTGAGCAAACCTCATGACTGAAGATGGTGCTACCAAAGCCCCCAAATGTGCAGATGGTACGTTCCAAACCATCCAAGCACCCCAAATATAATGTAATTTTGATGTACATACATATGGTGAAGATTACGTTACTAAACAGTACTGCACAGTACCATATTCTCTCTCAAATGCATGTGGTTCTGATATTTTAGCCGAATTCTCAGGAGATGATATAGCAATCAAAAATTTCCAATGGATGACGGAGCAATGAAAACCGTGCTTTTTACACCCTTCAAAGTTCAGTGAAACCATAAGCTGCTCTTATACATTTTAATATGAAAGATGTCATATCACGTACCTACACATTACCTGTAACGAGAAAAATGTATCTTAGCCCATTGCGGGTACTCACTGGTTTACAGCCTGTACTCACTGGCTTACAGCTTGTACTCACTGGCTTACAGCCTGTACTCTTTGGCTTACAGCCTGTACTCACTGGCTTACAGCCTGTACTCACTTGGTGTGCGGTGTGAAACTTATAAACCAAAATTTTTTAGAATTCGTAAACCTTCTTCTGGACCGCAGTTAACCACAGATAAGTGAGACCACCATTGCTGAAACTGTGGATACAGGGGTCCCACTGTACATATGACCTTAATAAATCAACACACAAACCGTATTCATGTGGAAGCTGGTGATTTCCGGTCAGGTATTTCCTTTACTTTCAGTAGCTTCCCAAGCACCTATAGCACTTTTGAATACCTCTGACAACGTCCTCATGCTGAAGCAGAATGACCAAAAAAAAAAAAACTACGAAATGAGCCATATCAATCATGGGCGTCTATAATGGAATCACTTTCCAATTAATTGCAAAGCTAATGAGAAGTCTAACACCTGGTTTCAGCCTCTGATTCTTTCATTGGGTTCCAGATTAAAGTGTTAACATCTGCTGTTTTAGTGACTCGCTAAAGCGCTGGCAAGCGGGTGAGACACCTTGTCTGCTGTGGCCGGGACAGTTGTAGCTGTCAATCCCCAAATAAAATGGAACACAAAGGAAAATGGGCTAGAGGGAGTGTGTGGGGCCTGACAAATGTTGAGTCATTTGTGCTTTTCCTGTACTTTTGCAGTTTATTTCCAGCTATTACAATGTAAAATGACTGAACAGGTTTCATGAAACATTGAGTTGAAAACCAACGTTCTCTGTTTCTCTCTGTCTGTTTCTCATCACTTTCTATATCTTGTTTCTGTCACATAAATGGTATCCGGCATCCATTTGATTTTTTTGTTTTGTTTTATTTAATTCTTCATCTGGACAGGCTGCATACAACAAATTCTAGATTTTCAAAGTTCTTTTTGCTTTTAAATAAGGATAGTCTTAAGGAAAGGAGAGGAGAGTTGAAACTGATTATTGATTGATCCTGGGATCATTTCTGTCTAAAAACCCATCAGCAAAAAAGTTTTCCATCTCCAACGCCATTCAGCTTGCTAAAAAAATTCAGCCACCTTTGTTAGAATTGCTTGTCTGACAGCCACTGATCATATAATCAAAGATGATGTTGAAGAATTGGGCTTTGAGACTGGCTCCTTTGCCCCGATGATGTCAATAGATAAAGCATGGAGTCTGAGATGTTTACCAGTAAGATTGATGATGACTTTAGTTGTCTATGAATGACTCTACTTCTCTTTGTTCCGAAGGACATGTTATCAAACCACTCATCCAAATGTTGACTGACCATATCTTGAGCAATGCGCTGATAATTCTAGGCATCTAAAACCTCTTTGAAATAAAATGTTGTCTTCTAGATGGAAGAAGAAATCAATGAAGTCAGGTAAAAATAACTCACAACAAAAAACTGTTGTTGTAATGATTGCGATAGGGGTTGTGATGTTGGGATTCCACAGCAAAATGTAGCATTTCATCTGCGATAGCGGCACAGCGAGGCCTTGGAAGCGACTCAGAAATGATTTCCCATCATCCCTGTGAATGACTGCTGGCACATGGCATGTGGGAAGCACCGCGATCCTTGAATTGCCATGCCCACCAATCAGTCATGGGGTAATTATTTCAGAGACAACTCCATCACGTTGGTGTTCGCTGAGACTGGTGCCCCCATCCCCCCCTCTCAATCCTGATGGCTTGTGTAAATGAGATTAATCCTCAACACTTTGCAAGACACCGCTAAAATGGGGATTATTGAAGCAACGTCAGACAGAGGTGGAGTGTGTCATTGCAGCTGTACTCAAGCACTGTGTGTTTTTGGATCTGCGCCCTTCTCCTCGTTCATGAGGAATTCCTGCTATCAGACTGTGGTACATCTGCTTCCAGGTGAGGCAGGCGCAGCATGTAGAAACGGCATATCGACGGGGACGGGGGCGGGGGGG
>JABFEB020000020.1:16565081-16575264 GCA_019775895.2 Stomatorhinus ivindoensis | reverse complement strand
CAAAATCCCACCCCCACTTTTTTGTGTCACCCACCCCCCCCCCCCCCTCCCACAGACCCAACAACACTTTGGAAAAGTCCAGAAAGAGAGCAAATCCTTACCTGAATTGTAGAGAGAATTCCAGAATGGTCTATTTCATGCTGCCGGGCTAGACATTAAATCCCAAATGCCTCTGATTGCTGCTGAGAGACTGAAGATGCCATTGAGGAGATACGGACGGGGGGGATGGGCTTCTCCTCAACACGGGCGCGAGTTCGTGAAAGATGCACAGGGGCGGGCTGCAGTGGGCGGACGAGCGGATTTGGAGATATCCGGGTCTCGCTCACTTTGAGGGGCTTTTCTCCAGGTATGAGTCTGCCAGCCAGCGGGAGCAGGCACAGCTCGCCTCAGAAGCACAGGCTGCACCACGCTGAGAGGCAGAGAGAGAGAGAGAGAGAGAGAGAGAGAGAGAGAGAGCAGGCGAGGAAAGGAGCACTGGCAGAGGGGAGAGGAGGGGGGATAGGACACAGCGAGGTGGGAGGAGCTGCAGTGGAAGAGGGAGGAGGAGAGAGAGAGAGCAGCAGAGGAGGAGAGGGAGAGAGAGAGCAGGAAAGGGAGAGAGAGAGAGCAGGAGAGGGAGAGAGAGAGAGGAGGAGAGGGAGAGAGAGCTGCTGGAGAAACAGCACAAATAGAACGGGCACAACTAATGAAATTCAATTCCCACGTTTCATCACAGCCCCGGAGAGAGACTGGTGGCACGCGTGTGTGTGCATGTGAGCATGTTTGGTCAGTGCTTGGGGGGCCGAGGTGTTGTGGAGGAAAATTAGCCAATGGTTAAATCCAAGAAAAGCCAGGGCAGAAATGAAAGGTATCCTTCTGTGCACTTCACGGCCCCCTCCGTAATATGGCACGTTTGATAGGACAGGGGCATTCAGGATGGATCCTGCTTAGGATCACGTGGGCCTAAAGATATTGAGGCATTACAGGGACGCAGGTTAGCAGATGGGCCAACACTGGCTGGCTTCCCCTCCCAGCGGCTTCACCTGGCCCCTGCTGAATCAGCGTTCTAGCGAGCGCCTTCGGGAGGGAGAATCACAAATGGAAAAACCGGCACCTGTCCGGGGATGTTCCTATTGGGTAAACAAATGTCAGAAGCTCTAAAGTGGCCATGGGATGGAGCCTGTGATCTGGGAGCGACACCACAGCCCTGGGGGGCAATTCAGAAATGACAGACACCCCTGGCAGCGTAGCTCGGTGGGCCATGAGCACATCACACTCCACTGGAGGATGGCTCAGTGCAAATGTGGGCAGAATATGGCATGACTGGAGAAGATGACCCAATATCATGTTGTGATCGGATAACCGACCGCAAAGGGACTTTCAATGGGGGTGACTGGTAATATCACATGGGGATGACTCACAGCTCAGCAGGTAAACCTGACAACCCCCACCGCCATCTCCGGAGATGCATCATCTGGAGGGATGGGTTGCCATGGTGACTGGAAGCGTGATAGGCCATACGCCCTACTTCATGGCAAGGCCAAGCAGGAGTTGGGTTGAGTGACACTCTGCCTTGAACACTCCCACACTCAACGTTCAAGTCACTCAGTGGAACTCTTTCATCTCAGGCTTCGTTCTATTTCTCAGGGAAAGTTAGGCCATTATTCCGGGTTAATCACCAAGGTTTCATTTTTTTATCACTTGATCAAATTAGTGTCACAGATTTCATAGGGGGTTAATAGTGATGTGCACTCATGAGACACAGACACAAACAAACAAAAAATAATGCTTTTCAGGACAAAAGAGAAGCAAGTATGGAACGTGGTTGGAACGATAGGAACTCAAACAAACAAAATGTGTCTGAAGGATCAGTTAGGCCCTGGCTGGAACCATAAACACATACCAATCTCATTAGTAGAGCTGATAATGCAAGAAAGCATAGTTCCATCCAGTATGAAAGCCGGAGTGGAGTCTGGAAGTGCCTGACACTATATACCTGGTTTCCTAATGGTTCTTATTTAGCTTAATAGCAGCAGTGTTCAGGCCTCCAGTGTGTTTATCTCTCTCAGTAGCTCAAATTGTCATGGGAGAGAAGAAAACAACGGAAGGAACGTTCAGGCACATTTTCATTAGCATTCTCAGTCTTGATACGGTGAGAGGGGTGAGTTGCCGTCTTTGTGATTCTCCAGCCGTGTTCCGTAACATGCGGCTGTCTGCGTCACAAGTAAATTTAATTTGTGGACTGCCTGCCGTTATGATGATGTCAGGGACAATTTTCAAGGCTAAGCGCAGTGAGCGATCTTTCTAGATAGCCGGCTAATTGAAACTGCTAATGTTTGTTACTTAGCATAAAGGGAATATGGGCACAATCTTTCTGGCAGAGGGCCCTGAGACCGCTGCCTGAAATGAAAAAATCAAAACTAATGGTTCTTGGTGCTATATCTTTGTGTCCAGATGAGTATATATTTTGTATTAAAGGTAACCCTTCAACATGCTAATGACACCACATGTAGGGTCTGAAGGTACTTAAAAGGAAAGCTATAGAATGTAGCGAAAAAATGGATTAGTAGCTAAATGTGAGTAAAACAAAGACCAGAGGAATACACAGCTTTTACCTCCTTGGAAGAGACATAAAAAAACAGAAGTTAAGAAACACATCTCAGGCTGACGCTTGACAGGGGCGTGATGATGGAGAACTTAGATGCAATCTTCAAATGTAGAGACATATCTCTGTGAACAAAGAACATGAGAACTGTTCAGAAAATGATATTTCCTTTGCCTCATGATTGATGTAAAGATGACAAAGTAGGATAAGCAGGGCCACTGCCTTTGAAGACTAGTGGTGGAGACTTTCAGAATGCTGTGGACCTAAAGGAAAATAAGCAGGTACTTGATCAAATCAAGCTTGACCTTTTTTCTGGGAGTCCAAATGATCAGAATGAGACCTTCTTATTTTGGGAGTTTTCTTGTATTCTGTTCTCTTTCCTGTACCACAGTTGGTTAAACTTACATGCCGATGTTAACTGAACTTGTTCAACGTCTACAGAGTTCTTAGGGCTTCAGGTCTGCGCAATGAATCCCGGAAGTGTGTCCTGCCAATCAGGAAGAGCAAATCATGAGCCCAGAGGATAACCTATCAGGAAGAGTGAATCATCAGCCCAGAGAATAACCAATCAGGGAGAGCAAATCATCAGCTCAGAGGATAACCAATCAGGAAGAACAAATCGTCAGCTCAGAGGATAACCAATCAGGAAGAGCAAATCAGTGCAGCAGATAACTAATCAGGAAGAGCAAATCAGTGCAGCAGATAACCAGTCAGGAAGAGTAAATCATCAGCCGCAGTTGCCACCTTTGGAAAATAGCTCTTGGGTCTGACATCCTGAATGTCATTATAAAAGTTTTCCTTTCATGTATTTTTCTCTGTGTTGCAGTGATTCCTCAAGTAGTTAAACCTGTACAGGAGAAAGAGAAAAAATACAAAGACAATGGCTACAGTGACTAAGAGACTATAGGGTAAGGAGGGAGCCAAGGGGTAGCGGGAAAGCAACTTAAAAAAACTGAAAAGGTTATTCGTAAGGCAGCTGGGATGAGACCTTACCTGGTATTGTAGCTTTAGCTGCTATTGAATTTTATATACAAGAATGCTGTGTTCTAAGATGAGTCATCCATTGTAATAGACTGTTATGGACACATTGCTGATCTATGCTGCTCACTATAGACATATCTATACCAGGTGTTCTCTATGAGAATTCGCTCTCAGTGGTTGCTGGGGAATGTTACACACACAAATAAGGAGGAGTGTTTTCGAGTCTAACTAGAGATGCACCGATTGTAGCGGCTAACTATCGGTATCAGCCATTACAGCAACAATCCTTCAGCCCAAAGCTAAAAAAGAACCAATATTTGCTGCCAATAATTCCTCTAAAATGGTGACCCATATTGCTTTGTACACCCACCTACTAAACAGTTAGAAAAATGTTTGCCATGTGAAATTATTTTAATGTCATTAGAAATGCATTTCACGAGGAGGAACTGCTAATAAACATTTCAACACAAGAAATTTGACTGCTCACCTTAAGAGTATGAAGAGTTTCTGAAAAACAAATCCATTAGAATACATAAAGCATATTAGAATACATAATGCTACAGTACTGCCAAATAATGCTAGTCTAGTTTGTCAGGAACGCCAGTGTTTGATAGCAAAAGAAAATTTGCTGTAGAATAGAAAAATATTACTCAAAATATTAGTTTTTCCACACTTGATGATCAGTCCTTTTGTGTTATAAATGTTATAAATACATAACTCCAGATATAAAGTACGCTGGCATACAACAGCAGTGCCAGAGTTTTCATGCCAAAAAATAAATACATTCCAAAAAATATGGAAAAGTAATTAATTTATTGCTTAATTTATTTGGGTGGAGTGTCCCTTTAAACGTATTTAAGCCTTCGAAATCATCTGTCTCGGTTTTCAAAATAATGGGCTATCGGTGTCGGCCAGAAACGTCCTTATCGGTGCATCACTGAGTCTAACCCTGATTCTTAAGGACTATTTCCTACAAAATTCACAACATGTGTGACACGAAGATTAAAAAAAATAAAAAATAAAATCTTTGCTACTTAGCCCCTCTGCTAACATATGTGCTAGCATATGCACTGAAGTGAATTTTAAAAAGATAAGGATAAGGAAGTCCTCACCCTGCTTCAGGTTTGAGGTGCCACCCTTGAGGAAACACACTGGCAAGCTTGTGGTACCAACAGCCTTGCTGCTAAAGTGAGACCTGTCAGTAGAGAAAAAAAGAGGATTTTCCCGGCGTGCTACAAGGAACAGGGAAGCATGTGGACTTACTGATTACAACACCCCTGAACATGGGCCAGATTTGGATATGTCTGTCTCACAGGTTCCACGTGCTGCTTGGATTAGCGCACCTGTTGCTATCCTAGACTTACACTGCTTCTCAATGTGTAGCCTCCATTCAATTATATGGCACTGTTACCATAAAAATAAGCAATTAAATTAGTTAGGCGCTAACTAGTTGTTGCTAACTGTTACATAAACAGGAATACACGGATTGAAATAGATCATAAAAGCAAACAGACACGTCTTTTAGTGAAGCCAGTTCATGTACATGCCAGTTAAATAAGGAAATTTAATTTATCCAGCATGTCAATAATAGTAATTGAAGGAAATGCTATGACAGAAGTAGACTGTCATATCAATTCAGCCAGTAATTTATGCAGATTTTAGGTTTTTTTTTTGTTTAATCATCTTCAGTTCTTTGCTCCTTCTCCAACGGAGGTAGCAACGAATCCTTTCTGTTGCTAGAGACAGTTGGCTTTTATCAGCAGGCTTGCACCATTTTCCGATTGCGTGAGTGTTTGATCTCGTATGCTTAACAAACACAAACAGTCACCATATGTGTGCGTAAACAATGGCTGTGTGCTAGCGAAGTCGACCTCAGGTTTCGTCAAGCAGACGTGGAGGAAGCGGCAGTTTTCTCCCTGACGTTTAATTGTGCGGCACGGTCCGCCCTACACTCCCGTGCTTCTGCTGCTAGCTAATTATTCATGCATCTGAAAGTCAACATACATGCTAAAGCAACAAACGTTCTGCCAGATCCCCTCATGCATAACCACGACTAGCAATTAGGGTAACATTGCATTGAAGAAGCCTGTTCACCTCCATCCTCAATAAGCTCAAGGAATGTTTAACAGCAAGACATTAGGTGGCCATTATTGCAGACAATTTCAATGTTGATAAGGCCGGAATATTCCAGTCTACTTAGACAACGTATTTATTTAGTCTTATTATATTCTGCACAATGGTTAATGGACCTTTTCAGGATGTACATAATAATGATTTGTGGTGTTGCCAAAAGAACAGGACAGAAATTACTCCCAACAGGAAATGGATACAAGGCCCCTTTAAGAATATCAAAGAAAAAACAAGTGTAAATGAAGAAAACAAAATAACAAAGACTACTACACCTCCGGCAGAGCCTTTCCTCCCTCCAATCCACCCAGCTGACCTTAGTGATTAATCCAACTAGTGTCAGCTAGGCGTGATTAACTGCTGTACCTGTAGGCATAGGACTGGTGGTCAGTTGCCATGAAAATGTGAAAAATCACCCGCACCCAGCCTCATTGTTCCTCAGGCTCCTGCTGGATCACTTTAAAAGTAGACTCCTGAATGCTGAGTGCATTTACCATTTGAAGAGGAAGTTGGTCTTTTTGTTGATCTTTCCTCTGTCTGGCTCGTTTATGTACATCATTTTAGGGACCGTGACAGGCTACAAGCCCTCACACAGACCCAGAATGCTCAGTGATGATGTGTTTTAAGTTTTAGAAAGCAAAACTTAACTCAGGACTTGGCTCTGTCCTACTAAAACATCTTCTGACCCCTGGGACTGTTGCTAACTGTTTGCTGTTTCATTATATATTTTTCAGACTGTGAATTAGTTTGAAAGTAAAACGAGAGTCAAAAGTCAAAAAGGAGAAGTAAAAACATGCTTCTGAGAGGCAACATGGGAACGTTCATGTTAGTCTGTAAGAGATGCTGTCAAGTAACTTATCCCTGGTTTGATTTAATCTCGCTAAACCCCACTTAGCGAAGTAAAAATTTCAATCCTCTTTCTGAGCATTTAATATTTGTATTGCCTGTCACCAATGTTTAAAATATGTCTTTTGTTCCAACAGTGATAAGACAAACAATCCGAACACTTTCAATACCTATTTCTTAATAGTCGACTAGTGTATTTGTCTTTGTATTGTGTTTAATGCTTTTGTTCTTATGTAACTCCACACAACCTGCCTGTGGTACGTTACAACATGCTGATTTTAAACTGTTTCAGCGCAGTGTAATTTACACGCATGTAGTGGCACAGCAGGTATATTTTCAGGATTGTGTGTTTTCAGGATTCCTATACGCAGAGTTTCTATGTTGTTATTTACACTTCAGTGGTCTAAATTGTCCTGAGAGGTGTGTGAGTGCTGCAACAGACTGGCATACCATCTGGAATGTTCTTTGCTTCCTAGTACAGGTAGATATAATCTATATTTAGTAGCAGTGAAAAGTCTGGATACACATGTGCTTGACGCATTCATCTCATAGTCAAAGGTCAATGGAGTAATGCACATCAAATATCGCAACAACTAAGAGAAGTGTACACCATCTCAAATTGTACACCCATCCAAATTGCCCCCAATTGCTTTGATGACAGCATTGCAGACTCTTGGCATTCTTTCAGCCAGCTTACAGCTTACACCCCACCGGAATGCTTCTCCAACACTCCTGAAGGTTGGCTACCTTGCTTTTACTCATCAATCTGACTCTTCCCAGACAAACTCTATAGGGCTTTGGTGGGGGGATAGTGGGGGCTAAGTCATCTGTCACAGCCCTCCATCTCTTTACTTCTTCCAAAGATTAATTTAAATTTACTACATGAACTTAAGGTGTGTTTAGTGTCATTAGTGTCATCTAGTTGAAAAACAGGTAATTTCAATAGGTAAGTCCAGACTGGTACTGTAAATATACATATATAAATGTAAGGGAGACTGTTTTACATCATATTATGTAAATAAGCCTCTTAATACAGTAAACATTTCTTACATTAACAAGGAAGTAAGATTTCAGGGAAACTAAAAGTGAAGTAGACTTCAGTAGTAGAACTAAGTGCTGAGATGCTTTTTAAAGACAAGCATTCCCTCTCTGACAATGGCGTTAAGCGAACTGTGGATCACAGTAAATGGACAGAAAAGGCTGGTTTAACTTGGATGCCTCACTAATCTGGCAGTGACAGTCAAGGCAGCTACAGAGGACCTCTCTCCATCTCCTTGACATGTACCTAATTTAATTCTGTGCTTTAATCTCTCAAACATGTCCTCCCTATCTGTTCCCAGATCTTTAAGTGGATAGTATGGGATTTAGATGTACATACAGGAGACTGCCTCTCTTGTGGACGAGTGGAATTACGTACGCCTAATTTCACCAAAACATTTCAGATCAACTAGGAATTTGTTAAACACTTGGTCGGTATTTCACGAACAGTAAAACAAGGTAATTTTGGGTAAGTCCCACATTTAAATTTTAAAATGTGCACTGAGGTATGAGCCCTATGGTTATGATTAGGAAATGAGGAATGTTGGAGAGACTAAAGCACATAATTAAATTAGGTAAATGTCAACTTCATTTAGAATGTATGAAGTTGCTCACATACCAAATGTCTTTTGACAGGACCAGAAGTATGACATGACATCCGAGTCTTCCAGACTGCTCAGAAAATATGCAGGGATTATCATGTATAAATCGACATAAAACCTTTCTTATTGTACAATAAGAAACTGAAAAACACCACACTGGTTAAATAACCATCCACCCCAATTTTGAGATATTTAGCACCTCTTGTGGTCTTTGCAATGCTGTGTATGTGTGAGTATGTGAATGTCTGTATACTTATCGAGTACTGCTTGGTATATAAAGGGGGAAATGACATAAGTTAATGATGTCAAACAGCCTACTCTATCCATTTAGGGGGTGGCATAGTGGTGCAGTGGTTAGCACTCTTGTCTCACATCTCTAGGCCCACAGTTTAAGTCACTGTGGTTCCATATGAGTGTGGAGTTTTCAAGTCCTCCTTGAGTTTCTTTCCGCCTTCTTTCCTTTACACCACACAGTCAAACATTTACTTCCATAGTTACCAAATTGCCCATCAGTGTGAATGGTGTGTGAGTGTACCATGCGATGGTTTGGCACCCCATCCTGGGCTGTTCTCTACCTTGTGGCCATTGACTCCACAACTCTGATGAGGATGGATGGATGTAGCCATTTGTTTGTTAAATTGTAGACTGACAGTGTATTGGTCCTAACATACTGTCAGAAACATACATAAACATTATAAGATTATACAATGTTAATGTTTATTATTACCATATCATGTTTGTCATTGATATAATATTATTAGGATATGTTATGATGTTAAGGCATACTTACTTATGAATGTGCAGTTAATGTAAAGCAATCTTTTCTTTTTCACACTTACATATGGCTTTTTTACATTGATGTTGTATATCTTTAGCAGAAGCTCTTATCCACAGTGATGCGCATTTCTGAGAGAGCTGGACTAGATGGTCCCTGGAGCAGTTGGAGGTTAAGGTTCTTGCTTAAGGGCCCAACAGAAAAATCAGCTCTAGCCTAGGATTTGGGCCGACAACCATTTGATTACAGTGACAGCACCTTAACCCACTGAACCACACAGCGGCTCCTGAAAAACAGCAGCTTCCCCTTTAATTGCCTGATAGGTACTCGATAAATATCTCTTGTTCTTTTATTCCTCAGGCTTCCAAAGAAAGCAAATAAAATCCAAGAATATTTTTGTGATGTGTTTTTTGCTTCCAAATTTCAGTGAGCGGGAAAATCAATATTCTTGGATACGGTATTGATTTTTTTTTTGAGATCATAAAGTTGAGTTTGCATAAGATGCCTGTTTCCTGCCGGGGGGAAAAAGGAAAGAAAAAAAAAAACACTGAAGGGAGAGATGATGGAGCAAAGCTCCACTGCTTTGGTTTCTGGCCATTTGGGTGCAAAATGGATGACTGCTGGGGCATTACAATATGACCACAAGATACCTCCTGTACAGAGGCTCTCAACCAGCAGAGCACTTCATATCTACGATTACTGGGCTTTATATATATGCCTATGCATAATAATTTTAGTCTGTCCATCCATCCATCCATCCATCCATCCATCCATCAGATATTCATTCAGTAGTTTTCATACCTACACAGTTGTATTTAAATGAAGTATGATAAACAGGGATTTGACTGCACAGAGAAGCCTGTATACTTGTGCCAAGCCACACAGATGACTGGCAGTGCCCAGCACCCCTACACCTCTCATTAGCATGACCTTTCACCCCCGCAGCTTTAGTAACGCAGCACACGGCCAGCCTGGGTGACCTTTGCATATTTATAAACCCGCTCAGAGTAATAACTACCTGGGGGCGCATTATGGAGGAGGGCCGGCACTGCGGGTTGCAGGGCCGGTCTGGATGGACGCGGCCCAGCATACCATACTCGTCCTTCTGGATGGACGCGGCCCAGCATACCATACTCGTCCTTCTGGATGGACACGGCCCAGCATACCATACTCGTCCTTCTGGATGGACACGGCCCAGCATACCATACTCGTCCTTCTGGATGGACACGG
>JABFEB020000020.1:16528621-16540950 GCA_019775895.2 Stomatorhinus ivindoensis | reverse complement strand
CTCAGGAATGGATGGTATGTAATTTGCGATTGTGTATTTTAATAGTCGAGAAATGGAATTTCAAGGTGGGTCCGTAAACATGAAGAAAAGCCAAAGAAACGAATTAGCTTTTAAGCACATATCACAGGAGTTTTGGAGAAATATAGAGAGATAGGCAGGGTATTCACTTGCAGATTTATGAATGACAAGGAATGGTGATTTATGCAGTACTACAAAAGTCAAACTGAAATTTTATGTAGAACCTTACTTTACAGCAGTATGGACCATGATAATGTTTGATACTGGTATCATCCACAGCTAAAAGGAAAACAGCCACATTTAATGTCCTGCTTTATTTATCCCTCCATCTTCCATAAGCATGTTCTCAGTACAGAGGTACATCTGCAGCATATGCTGGGAAGCACAGGGACTGAGACGGCATGCCAGTCCACAGCTGCCTGCACACCAGTGCATTATGGGAAAGTTACACAGCGGAGAGCAGTTTTGGAATCCCTAACCCTGGAAGTGTGAGTCCACCTTACTATGCTGGTCTGCCGGGCGATTTTTCATTATCATTGTATCTTTGGCTGCTAGAAGAGCACTGTTCATTTCTTAGATGTCTGTCAAACCTGCCCCATAGTCATTCTTAGATCTTTCATTCAACCTTTTCTCTTTGATCTGGCAGATAGTGAAAATTACTTCGTCTAGTCAGTGGCTATGAGTTTTAGTGAGTAAAATATGGGTAGACGAAAGTGAAATGGTTCACTTATTTTGTGACGAAAGGCTCGTAACAAAGTCACTGCCTGGTTAAGTGCTTGCTCATATTAGGGCTTCTGTCAGATCATGTATCATCCATCTTTAACCCTCTTGTGTTTGAAGATGACATATAGCTCCTCTGTCTGAATTTATTGCAACGATAAACAAAAATCCAAGCGAATCTGAAGGCAGAGAGAAGCTGAGAAGGGCAGATTGTGAATGGGGACACTTCAGGTCATTATGAACGTGCAAGAGTGAAGAAAATTAAGGGTTTTAAATGAGGCGTGAATCGGCGATATGAGCTGAGCTGGGATTTAGCTGGGGAGGTCAGAATAGGGCTTTTTGAGGGACCAATGAAGATGCCTGAAGACCTGAAGGGAAATCTCAAGGTGGAAATGGAATTTGATGAGGTTTTGCATAAATCAGGATTTGGTGGGAACGGATGTGAAGGTCATATGAAGTGTGGGACAAATCAGGAAAGCTATGTTCCGTTCCTGGTAGCGGGCGACCCTTTCCGTGTCCTTGAGCTGTACGACATCTATATTCATTCGTTTAACTTTTGTCCCAAGAGACTTAAAAGGGTTTTTAACACACAGATGCAGAGTGCACGAGAAAACATTCAAAGTCTTAAATCAAACTACTTGATTATTTTGGCTGCAGCATCGCCTCCTGTGGTAGTCCCAGATACCAAAAAGTCCGTGGAGTTAATGTTGATCATGAGCCAATTGGGACCATCCTGCTAATCTGAGGATTTTCCATGACTCAGAAATATAGAAGGAAATGATCTAAAGAGAGACCATCTATCAAAGTTAATCACAAGAATATACAGTAGACTCCCAGTCATTTGAGGCCCTGACAGTGAATCTGAGAGGGTGCCTTTGTGGGTTAGGACTCTATGCTTATGATCAGAAGTTCATTGGTTCAAATCCCATGGGCCTTAACTCCAACCGCTCCAGGGAAGCTGGCTGGCCCAGCTCTCCCCACTGTATGTCGCTTTGGAAGGTTCTGATAAATAAGAATATAGGAAAAAAAACAGGTCTATCCTTCACAAGCGAATATCCAGTATAGGGTGGCTTTCAAACTCTTGGTGAGCTTGCAGCCCTCGGCATGTACAGTCACAGCATACTGCTCTCCTACCCACTGAAATATAATCCTTAAAAAAAAGTCAACGTACAGAGAAGAAGTCATCTTGTGATTTTATTGTCTCCATCAATTCCTCAATTACAACTATTATTACTATCATTTAAAATAAGAATGATCATAAAATGTCTATTTTTCTCACACTGAGTATGACCCTCACTGCTATGTCATCCCACAAAAATCAATTACAATTATTAGCTCTTATTACCCCTACTATGTCTTTTCGAAGGATAATTTTCTGTCTCGTACTAGTATTCTTCTGCTTTCTTTGTCCTGCTTGGCTGTGAAAGGAAATTAGAGCCTATCATTCCATCTTCATTTGGAAATTCTTTATGATCAATGAAAAGCTGTCACCAAAACCAAAATCTGAATGGCCTTATCTTCAGACCTCCCCTTATGAAAAAACAGAACTCACAATAGGGGCAGGCATAGGGCCACATCCACCACTCATTCATAGTTAATGTACCACATCCTTTAAGTCATTCAGTCAACCTTTATATTATTCAGATTGCAGATCGATTCCAGACTCAGGCGAGCTGTAAAAATGGCACACAGCTCCTGAATACTGATGTCTCGAACCCCATGGAAGTTTCTGCGCCGGCATTCCGTTCAGTGTGCTTCTGCCTGTCGTTACCATATCCTCAGGGTCGTCTTCATTAAATCGTGTTGATCAATCTTATATTGACTTTCAAACTGGTCGGTGGAGAAGGAAAATCTTAGATTCATTTTCGGATGGCAATAACGAATTAAACTATGATCTTTGGATTAACAAAGCGAAAGAACTTTAACATGAACCTGGACCTGAATACACTGTGAATACACCAGGAATGATCATTTTCCTTTCCATTGCAGTGACACCGGCCACATGAATGACCTGTTCTGACATATGGTGATGCACGACGAGTACATTATGGTATGTACTGTTAAAATGGTAGCATGTCTCATGTTATCCATCTGCTCTGATGTCATCTGGCCCACGGGCCGTCGTTACTGGCCTTATGTCCGCACCATGACCTGCGCGTGGACTCATGCAACCTGCTGAGACACCCCCTGATCAGCAATCTCCTGCATCTGTCGCAAACACCAGCCTATTGGTGACACCCCCCAGCCTAAAGGTGACACAATCGGCAGCCAGAGCTAATAAAACGCACAGGGTAATTGGTGAAAAATGGGTGATTAAGTCCCCCCACTGCATCCACCCTTAATCATAGAAGAGTATCAGTTAGCACATTGCTATTCCTTGTTCCCATCACCTCCTCACACAAACACACACACACACACACACTTCATAAAGGATTTGTTCTGCTCCATACACCCAAATAAGGAATGCATCATAGGAAATTATACAATACAGGGGTGATTATGCTTAATGAGTAACAAAGCCGACTGTAGCACTTCATTAAGGATCCAGCACTGTTTTCCGGGGCTCCTCTGGTGGAGCCGGATAGCTGAAACTCCGGGAGAGTGGCGGCGTTGCACGCTGTCGAAGCAGTCACATCTGAGAGAACACAGGTAACTCCTGCTAAACTCGCGCTGCCGGGATATCGGGCGGTGTCAGAGCGTGCGTGCATGATTTAAGAGCCTTTATGTTACTAGCGGGGAAGGGGGAATGGGCAAAGTTTGCACAACGCTGGCTTACACGTATTGAGAGGCTTCCAGAGTGAAACACGCCAGGTAGCAGCAGCTATTACCATACAAGCTTACAGCTTTTTACATAAGGGGTTTGTTCAGCTCAAACCTCACATGTGAAAAGTCTGAGGAGAGACCGAAAGCCTGAAGGCGTAAGCCTCTGCGGTCCTTCTAAAAACCCATGATCAATATTCCCACAGAACTGGAACCCATAACATTTCCACACTCCAATAAAAATGAAGAACCCACCCCCCATCAACGAGGGGCCTGGGATGTGGTGATACCACCCCATGAAAAACAGGTATTGAGGTGCTCTTTGAAATGTTGTTGCATCCTGTTAATTCTATACCCCTGCCTTGCTCTCTTCCTGGGTTAGACTCGAGGCCCCATAACAGCCATGGATGAACGGATGGATGGATGGATGGATGGATGGATTATTATTGCATGAAAATGCAGTGGAGATCAGAGACCAGACCCTTCTTACAAAATTCAGTATGACTGCACCTCCTATCCAGATATTGACATTAACAATACCCATAATACACAGCACATAAAAATACACAGAAAGAACAGGGGGGCAAATGTTACACCCAAGGAGACTGATTAGATGGCTGTAAAGCAGCATGCCTCACAGGAGCCTCATGAACGTCTGCCTTACTGTTCCTGTGAAATGCTGGCAGAATGCAAAGATTCTGCTAAAACTTCCAGCTGATGGTCAGTTTTACTTGCTCTTGGACCTGCACTCAGAGTAAATCACTCAAAAAATGACCTCTCAATGACCTCTGAAACTAACCAATCCTAAGAAGGAAATCTGGGAGGACCAGCATTCAGACAGAGGATGTCCTAGGTGGGGGGTCAGTGGACTGATCTCCACAGGAGAGTCAGGATGGGAATCCAACAAGGTTTTTACTCTTACCCAGTTTTGCTCCCTTGACAATGAAGTTTTGGGGCCAGGTCTGAAGCCTTCAAATCTTCAGCAGGTACCAGTAGAGGATGGCAGAGAAGCCAACTAACCCATGCCCAATATACATGCAAAATCCAGCAGCCAGAAGCACTAAGGACCTATTTTTATAAAATATATACTTTACATGCTCTATCAAAGAGGCTGGGGATTTGAAGATCTCAAGTGAGCTGAGATCAGAAATTATAATAAAGCCTTATCTGAAGTCACCATGATTGATCTTGTGTGGTTGATGATCAGACTATGATGGCATGATATGTATATATTTTCCATGAATGTTACCTTCCATTAAGCGATGAGGGTGTCGTGTGGCTCTGCGGGGTAGGACACGGTACCTGTGATCGGATGGTCACCAGTCCAACTCCCTGGAGCAGAGTGGTTCACTAAATAGAAAGCAAATGAGGCATTTGCAGAGATTAATATTGCACCAGCACAAGAAAGGCCCACAAATTGCCCACAGCATTTCCTGCGTGTTTGCAAGTCATCCATGACTGATATTTGAAGAGACTTCCAACAAAAACAAATAACCTTCCCCGAAATGGTTTTCTTTAAACATTACTTGGAATTGCTTCCTTTTGGTGGAGACGGAGACGAGGAAATGCGCTGATTACAGCTGGGAGAAAAGAAAGAAGAAATGTCAGACAATCCAAGACTAATTGTGACATGAATCCTGTCCACTTTATACCAGGTTAATACTCTGGCTTTAAAGATGCCATGTCCTTTAACTAGATTTGTAAACCACTAAATGCATTCAGAAAAGATGACTGGACATTTTCAGCGTGTTCTAGCCATTTGCGCTGAGTCTATTTACAATCTCTCCCATTTTCTACCCACAACAGTTAATGGGTTATCAAGTAAATGATGCCCATTAAATGCCACCATAATGTCATTCGAGGTCATTCGTATACATCACGTGCCGCTGTCTGGCAAACAAAGCAATATGTCTCTCATGAAAAATACCCACTCTGATTCAGCAGAGGTGTGACATCCTTAACATTTCGCCCATGCAACGTGAGTGAAACACTGAGCTGTAAACAAATATGAATGAAAATAATTATATGAGTCTTATATGCACCATTAGTCGCCTATGGCATCCCCTGGCCATTATGGGTATATCATTTTTCAATCTATTTCAACAGCACAATGAACCCAATCAAAAAGCCAATGTAGTATAGGAGAGGCTACCCAAAAGACTCAGAGCTGTTTCTTGGAGATAAGAGGTCTCTGTCAAATACTAATGCATGGAGTTTGAAGAGTCGCACAAGCAGCATTTATTATATTGCTAAAAATAGCTCATTTCATCTTCAGATACATTGTGCTGAGTATTAAGAAAAACAATTTGAGGAAGATCGCGTAAGTAATATGCATCGTCCCACTATATTTGAAAAGGTCTTTTACTTTTGCAGTGCAAATGCCGCAGACATTAATAATATCCAGTGGAAGACAGAGTGGACTGCGGTCAGGAGACATTCACTGTGTCTCTGTTTTGTTTCTGTCACTTGTGGGTCACACGACTACATAAACGGCCTTGTTGCCATTTGTCCTTCCGTATGATGTGCTCAGACCCCTGTTGTATATGATTAAAGAGGCCATATGGCTTTCATAAACAGCATGGTGTCTCTGTGGGGTTGCAGTGCTGCTTTACACCTTTAGGTTGGGGGTTCAGGTCCTACCCCCACTCTCTCTGAGGTGGTCGATTGTTCTCCTTGTGTTGGAAGAGCTTTTTGGGGTCCTCTGCTCTCCATCCTGCCGTTAGGCTAATTAGCATCTCTAAATAGCCTGTGGTTTGTGCCCAATGACGGACTGGCATCTGGTCTAAGACATTAATTTGCCCTGTGCCCTGGGCTATCTGGGAGTGGACTCATGAAACCCCCCCTCCCCCCAATGACCCTGACCAATATAAGCAGGTGGAGGATGGATGAGTTTTTTTACAGTGTGTGATGGGGTCACAGCAAAGTCACCTGATGAGCACATCCATTCCCCTCACCTGTGCCTTTTTACTACTTACTAAAACTGGGACTGGTTTATTTTGCAGTTGAGAACCCAGAACACACACCCAGACCCTGAACCCTTACACCAGACCTTTCCATGATCCAAAGCCTTTTCCTCCAGCGTATCCCATGTGATGACACCCACTCCGCTGTCGCTCTGTGTACATTTCAGACCACGTTTTCTTATACGCATCACCCCTCCTGCACCCTGATAAAGTCCCTTCCTCACGTTGGCATGTCCCATGGCTCTTCTCAGCATCCTACTTGGAGAGGCTTTCATTCACCAGAAAAGATGGGTAATTATTATTTTTATTTTTATTCTGCTTGCCAAATTGTCAAATGTTGTACTGTTACACCCTAGAGCTAAATGCTTAGTCTGAGTTCCCACCTAAATAATTATTATAGTAAAGAAAGAGGGACATCGGGTGCATTTAAACTTGGCAGGATGCTCACTGAATGCCCTTTAACTAAGACATCGAAAACAGCTCTTTGGTTATGGCTACCGTTTTGTGAAACGCCGCCAAAGGCTTTTAATGCCCCCCGTTATTGATTTCCCGCATCGCTCCCCGGGATGCCGAATTAGGACTCCCAGGCCTATCGTGGCAGAACATGCCAGCGGAGATGAGTCACAGAGTCATCCGGGGAGAGGGGAATCAGTGCTGTCAAAGACCTGGGGAAGGGGGGGGGGGGGGCAAATTGGGGGCATTTTGACACCTGTGCCCAGCACAGATCCTCTGGAAAATTCAGCACAGAGATCACTCCATATGTTCCTGATCACCTAAAGAATGTTACGTAATACCAACCAGATGTAAATATAAATAAACGGACGTGTAGAACCTTCTCCACATTATCCCCGCAACAGACACATTACATCACATGCCGCTTCCAATAGGAAGGTGCTTTAAAAAACAGTATTAGGCTTTTTGTGGTGTTTGCATCTTGTAGTTAATGGTCTATGGAAATCATACAGCTTCAGTACCACTTTTATTCTAGATAGTCCCCTGTAGCAGAGTTTATTATCTCCATGGTTCCTAGCAGCATCGGCATAAATTATGGGGGGTTGGGGGGGCTGTACCCCCCATAATAAAAACCAGCCAATGCAAAACCCGGGGCCCCATTAAATGGGCAGAGCTCTCAACCTCCCCCCCCAGTGCTCAATCAAAGTTCTGCCCTCGCCCAACAGTGAGCAGCTGCGGTGCTTTAGTGTGCCTAGTGATCAGTGGTCTCCCTCTTTAATGTCTCACACCAGCGCGTGAAACAGACCAGGACCTCCATCAGATGCGTAAATATAATGGAAGTTAACTTGAGGCCCCCAGTCCCATTTTTAAGCTAACAACACCAAACTTAAGATCCCCCCCCGGCTCATTTTTTTCGAGGGCAATGAATTCAGGGGAAGAATTAAAGGCCAATGAATTAGCCCCTTGCCAGCTTTTAATCAGGCAGGCGGTCAGCACCAAATTGGAAATACAGTTAAAGCGATATCCACGCCATTAATTATTTACTGCTCTGTTCCTCAAATGAATTCATCTACTCCATGATGAATTCAAGTTGGGGGAGGGATGCAAAAATTACAATGGGGGACCTGGTTTGGTGAGTAAGGGAGGCTACTCAGTATGGCACTCTGGCTCATGAATTTCCCTGAAATGTAATAAAGGTCGATCTTTGTTTAATCACAAAGGAAAGTTGTTTTGATGTATTAAATTAAATAATTCTACAGAGAACATAAACTGGACTGTTTGGGGGCTCAGAAATGCATTACTAAATGAAATCCTTTCCCAAGCAGAAACTAAATTCTGCAATTAGAGACTGCATAAATAACATTTATAACATGCTCCACAGGGGGCGCTCTTACGGTGTCAGCATTTGCCTGACAGTGCCGGTCTGCTATGTGGGGAAGTAGAGTTCTCTGTTTCACTGAGGGCTGTACATTTAATATATTTCTGTATATCTTTTCTGTCCAATTAACGATATTTGTGTCTTCTTAATTAATGTGGAGGGGTATGGAATGAAGCGTCACACAGCGAGTTTTTGCCTTTCCACCAATGGCGCGGCCTCTGTGGACAGCGAATGGCGTCATGCTGAGTTCATTTATGCCCCCCCCACCCCTGGAATTAGTGGGAGTTGTACACAAGACAAAATGCTTGAACATGAAGCATGTGAAATCAGTGAAAAATCTGGGAAACGCCTCCTTTTTAACCAGTTCTGTGCTCATTGAAAAGTAAAAGTTAAAAAAAAAATTTGAGAAATAGTTACTGAATGAGTACAATTGTGCTTGTGGTTGCTGTAGGTTTAGTAGTGATGGCATTTGAATATTACATAGCCGTTGCATCACTGTTTCACTCAGTAGGGTGTGCTTACTTTGTGCAACACAAGTCCTTGTCCAGCTGCCTGCTAGGATTCAACACGGCCCCTTGCTGTCGCGATTTGCCCTCCATAGCCCCTTACATCCAGAAACAAGTGGCTGCTGATGTCCCATTTCTTATCATAAAGGTTGGAAAATTCACAGGCGACGTTTAGGTGGCTTGAGTTTTCTGGAACATGGGACTGATGCGGGAGGAGGGAGGCACAGGGACCAGACGGGTCTCAGCAGTGGTACGACCTGAATTCACGAGTGCAGGCGCTGCCTCATAACAGTATGTGGGAAAGGTGCTTTGGAGAGCATGCAGATACATGCGGTTTCTACCCCATATTTATTTTTATTTTTTGCATCCCAAGAAATTCCCAAGATCTCCATCGAAGGTCTCGCAGGACATACAGATGAGCCGTGTATCTATCTTGAAGGTTCCTTCTGCTGTGGCTATCAGTCAGCCAGGGGTGACGACGATCAGCCCCAGCTTTTCTTATGGAGGGGGGGGACGCTTATCGTGGCGACGATTTGACATAATGCAAGTTATTGAAATCAAAGGCAGGATGTTTTGATGTTTAAGGCTGAGAAAATAACAAAGATTCGTGTATATATTAAATTGGATTTGGATATTTTTAAATGCAGTCATCAGACTGAACAATTGAGATCTACATATCAAGAGAGACACATTTTACAGCCCTTTATGTGACACGGATTGTCTGATGGATTTTCTGACCCATCCTGAGGACCTTTATGTGGGCAAATGACCAGAAAGTTCTATAGATGACAACACAGGCTAAGCCTCCCAGGTCAGGCCTCTTGGAGAGCAACATCCACGCTGTAGGTTGGTCCTTTTTAGACACCCCTGAGGACCTGCTTCTCAGTTGTGGGGTTGCCATCGCATCGTATCCCCCCTCCTGACACTGATGTTGTGTGTTGACTGGCAGGAGGAGTCACTGACTAGTACTGCCATGCGGGAAGCAGGGACATCATTTGTGTCACCAATAAGTCAAGGCCTCTCATTGGGCCCATCGGGTCTTAATAACATAATAAGCACTTTAACACATAACGAAATTACTGACACTTACAGGGAGGCGAATGCCTACATTTTTCCACTTAATACTATAATAACAATGAATGAATAGCTATTACAAAAAAAATCCCATTTCAAGGGTCAGACAGTCATATTCTTACACGCATACGCAGATTTGTCCAGGCAGACTGTTCACAAAAGTCACCACAATGATAGTTCCTCGGCTATTTAATAGCTGTTACATCAAATGCACATTTCTGACCGAGAGGTTCATGAGCTGACTCTCCGAGGGACTGCGTCTGACACTCCACCAAGTGAGGCGCCTCTTAATGTAAATTGCTTTAGTGAAATAACCAGCTGCACCCTGCGTTGCATTGTGGGTAAAGTGATAAGCTATAGGGGGCTGATACACTTGTAAAAGTGCCTTCTGAGGCTCTCTGCAGTTTGGTGTAGAAACGTCTTCTGATGTCATGTTTACAATCCACCCTCAACTCCAGTATCAAGATTCTATCTGACAGTTTGATAATAAAGATCCAGATTTTGCAGTTAATTCCTGTGGAAATTATTGATTATATGTTATCGTGTTTTCTTAAGAGGGGCTTTTGCTGTTACTGTAAGCTTTAAAATTTTACATTGCAGCTGCCAAGTAAAATAACTATCTGATGTATTATCTATCTGAGATATCTATCTGATTATATACATCAAATAGTCTATGCCATAAGGGATAAAGCACCTTATATATTTTGTATTTGTGTTTTTTTTTTTGCTTTAAAATGTTCAGCAGGAGATTCTTTAATGCGTGCTTTATTTCCTTTATTTCTTGTTAAATCCCCTAAACTTCCCTAGACATCACTCACTGCACGCACTTTGTGGGAAAATCTAGTGATTTTTTCCGCCACCAGTTGCTAAATGGATGTTGTTCCTGGCCAGCACTCCGTCCTGGAAAGTCTCCAGATCTCTGCTCCTCTTTTTTTAAACCCAAGGCTCCTCTAAATCTCTGGCCTCAGGAGAACTTCATAAGCAGCAAAGAAAGGCGACACTGCTCAGTGGCGGGTTATGAATTATGGCTCAGTTACAGAACGGTGGGACAACAGCCGGAGGGGAGGGGGGCAAGGCTAAGGGGCCACGTCGATTCTGCATATGAAGGTATAGCAGCTTTGAACAGTTTCAAAAATTGAGAGAGATGAGGTCAGATATTCCCACTGCTAACGAGTAATTCCCCCACAAAAGAGGGGGTCAGAACATCAGGATAGTTGCTGAAAATCAAAAAACTTTTGTTGAGAGAGCAAGACCTGCCCGTACACTGATTAGTCTGTTATCAAGACTCCTTTTTAGAGGTCTTTTAGCCTCCAAAACTACTTTTCATGTTGTACTAGTGTGGTATCTTGCGGCTTAGAAAGGGCTGAATGGCTTAACCACAAAATTGGTGAATTGACCTTTGTTATTATAATACTTTTTAACTAATCCATTACACTGAAATTAAACGTGTCTTAATCTTCCAGGATACCCATTTATGAAGCTTAATTTCGTAGGCCTGAAAGCCCCGCCCACCAATTATCTCACTCTCCACTTTGCCAGTGTTTTACAGCATTTAATTAAAGTCTCTGCCCTGTCAACACATGACGACCTCAAAACTTCTGCCACCCAAAGTTCAAAAAGATACACACTGATAATCGTAAAGAACGACGAGCTACTGAATTCAGGCTGAGAACAGGGGAGGTTTGCAAGTCAGCTCCTAATGAAAGCGCTTAATTATATGTACTGTAATTAAAGACGTGCCTTTAGGGTGTGTTATTAAAGGGTACTAATAATTTATGTAAATCAGGAGAAAAGTCTGTCACCTTGCAGTCGGCTATAAAAAGATGCAATTATTAATTACAGCTATTCATTTTCAAATGCATGTTTTTTTGTCCGAGAGCCTGTAGAAATGTTTGTCCCAAAATTAGGATGAGATTAGCAAGTCTGGAAGGTTCCCTGGTCTGTAAGGATGTCCTCAGATTAGCTGTATAGCTAAACATTATAGGCACACTCTTATAGTAATTATTGTCTCTGTTTACAAACAGGGCTTATTGTTATTATTCTAGGACCTGAGAAAAACAAAAGCTAATGTATCTTTTGGAAAAAAGCAAAATGCTTATCCCAAGTAGGATCGTGGTGAGCCTGGATCACACTCCACATGCATGTGGAAGGAAGAACATTCTGACCCAACTCATTACAGAACCAAACACAAAATCAATCCATTGCATTGCTTTGTGAAGGTTATCATTAATTTATTATACCAAAATTATGGAAACACTTCCAATTTTTAGGGATTGCAGAACTTTTTTCAGCTGTTGCTGCAGTTATTTATTTAATCATGTAATGCGTGATATTTATTACATTCTTTGATTGTTTCTAAACATTACCGCCAATATTTATGTAGTATTTCTTTAAGTGCGATGTCAAGATGTTCCCACAATTTTGGCCATGAGTGTAAATAATACATCAGTTATGGGG
>JABFEB020000020.1:16488437-16506928 GCA_019775895.2 Stomatorhinus ivindoensis | reverse complement strand
TGTCTCCCCGTTCACCCCTCCGCCTCACTCCTGTATCTAGCCCAGTCCCCAGCCAGGCCTGTCTCCCCGTTCACCCCTCCGCCTCACTCCTGTATCTAGCCCAGTCCCCAGCCAGGCCTGTCTCCCCGTTCACCCCCCCGCCTCTCGATGACCTTGCTCCCATTCCCTAGACATGGCGGGCAGCGTTGCCAGGTGAGGCCCCGCAAAGTCGGCGGTATAATGACTCATTTCTACTCTGCTTTTCGCCCTCGTCAGGGTGACATCCCTCCAGAGCGACGCCGTAAATGATGATGAATGGTAATAAAAACTGGCCCCTTTTTTCAGGTCGAGAGCTGATGGTAAAAACTCGATTCCGTCTAGCTTCCTGGAGTCTCACTCTGACGCTCCACCTCTGTCCCATACCGTCACAGCAGGTCATCCGAAACAGCCGGAGTGTCGGGAGCACCAACAAGGGGATAATTATAGGCTCACAGACAAGTAGCCTACGGGCAGTGGAGAGAGTGTGATGCCACAGCTACAAGCGGCTCACACATAAAATTACTCCTCAGATAAGCTGCATCACCCATAAGCCACAAAGGAATCAGAAATACAATCTAATTTTTTCAATAAATTGGGAACAGAGAATACCTCCTCTTTGGATGCAATCAAACAGACAGAAATTAGATCAGGGGAAAAATAATGCAAAACTGAATTAATTGAGCTGATTTTGCTCATCCTCAATAACTCAGCCAATTCATGGGAAAATGTTTAATGAGTGATAATCACATTTGGATGAAGTTGATTAATTATTCTCCCCCAACAAAGAGGCGTCCGTGTTTGAAGCGGCTTTGGCTGCCGCTAATCCCCAGAAAGCCCAGGTCGGGGTCTGTTCTGGCCCGTCGCTACATTACATTACATCTGCTTCAAAAGTCAGGGTGATGTAGTCCGGCTTTGTTGTGGAGGGAATAACTTTCCAGGAGAGGCAATGAGGTAAGACCCTTGTATTGTTTGTTAGCGGTTTTTGATTGGCAGAAGGTCTATTACTCTTGTCGTTTAGCTTGTACAAGAGCAGCAAAAAATGTTAATGAAAAAACAAATTAGAGAGCAGTGAGCTGGGAGACGGTCCCACAGCAGGCAGATTTCTGGGGGATTAGTCCTTCCTTATTGCGCGATTGTGCTTCTGACCATGTTTGGAAAGAGCGCGCTGCGTCAGCACATGGCCCAGTGTCCCCGCCTCCCTCTGTTCTTTATGAAAGGAGAACCCTTTCTTATTCTATAAGTGACATGTAATATCCTATAATGACAATCTATAATCGCTTATCTGAGGTCACCGTCAGTCAGGGGGAGTTCCTGGAGGGAATACCAATACATCACAGTGCACAGAGAAAGGAGACACAAATCACATGCTAGTTATTTAGAGACAACAATTTAAAAGACTCACAATTCTGAGGGAGGCAGCTATATTAACTACAGGAAATGATGGCAGATGCCAGGGGAGATGTGAGAAGTTGCCTTAACATTGGCCGGAAGGTTCATGAATGTTTTTTTTATGAATGCTCCATCATAAATGTAATGAATCATCAGTATCCTCACCAGATGTGGCCAACTGTGCCTCTCCACCTCTAAGCCTGAGCTTTGCGTAAGCCAGGGCACCATGATCCCACCGTAGACTGACCCACTAATTTTTCGGGGCAATAAACCCCCGCCCCCCTCCAAGTTCATACATTCCTGCAGACTTAAAAGTAATTGAACACTTCCGGAGCATAATGACTAGATTCACATTAAAATTCAGGCATTCTGCTATTCTGCTAGAGGTCCTTGTGTTAATAATTTGATTTCCATTCAAATCAAATTCAGAAGCAGCTTATTGCAAAGTACTGCCCATTAAAATGTGTGCTTCTGCGGAAACCAGGCTGTTCTGGTCAATGATCTGCCGCCATGTGTCTGCTACGTCCTCTGCCTGTACAGGGAAGGCCAGCTGACAGACACATGTGTCACCTGTTGTCCGGGGTTCACCCCAGCCCATGGCCTGCACCTCCTGTGGCCGGCCTTATACACGACGCTGGCTAGGACAATACAATTAGGTGATGAATGGATGGATGGATGGAAAACTGTGAAGGCTTCCTTTCACATAGGATGGGTGAAATCACTTTCCCAATTGAAAGCTGGACCTAGTTTACACTTCTGTTGTTGTCCAGGATACAATTAATCTTTGAAATTCCTTGATCACTTGCCCAAAAGGACTATAATGACAAAGGCTTGTGAATGTTGGTGTTTCTTTAAAGTTTATGGCGTCGATTTGTTTGTGATTAGAATAATGCCATTTTCATCGATGGAGACACGACATCGCAGTCAGTGAAATAACTCCTTCAAAAAGTGAACGACCTTAACCCAGCAGGTATTAAGGGCCCTGACCATGAGTGTGATACCAGGATATGTCTGCAGATGCTGCTTCTGGAGCTACTTGGTGTTCATGTCTTTGGGAGTGGAACTTTATTCTGGTTGCTGAACTTCTGTTTGTCCATATGTCACACTCAGGTATGCCTGAGGCTGGATCTGTGCTTAACACTTTTAATGTGCATCTTATGTACTTTATTGTACCAACATCTAATTTTTCAGGTTCATCCAAATATGTGGATTTATCATGAACATCTACAGCCCTTTTTTTCCATCGCTGGCATCACTAGAGCTACACAGATGTTGATACCCCATTTTTCCAAAGAGGCTTTTTGATAAACAGTTGTTGTTTCAGTTGTTTATAGAAAAATAATAATAAAAACTTAGACTAGTCACCTGTTACATGCATAGTACATGGGGTAAAGTTGTAGTAAAGTTGTAAAGATGAGCAATGGAATCCATGCTAAGGACGGATGAGAGACATTCATCCATGACAATCCAGGTCAAATCCAACACATCATCTTCCAGGCACATGGACTTCACTTGCTTTGTCAGCTGGCATTCTGCAGGATCTGTGTGCTAATCATGTGTTTTTTTTCCTCACTGCAAGCCAATGATGATAGATCAATAAAACGCAGAATATCGTTAGTCTTCTGCTAGGAAGGTACTCTCTTTGCATGTAGAAAATGTGCATTTTAAGCTTTGCTTTGCTGAGCCTCAAGCAGAGCTGTCAGTTAGAATTTCTGCAAGATTAGTGTCTGGAAAATCCATTTTCAAGATTTCATCATACCCACTTTGATGAGAAAAAATATGTCTTATGCTCACCTCTGACTAATATCAGTCTGTCCTTTCAATTAAAAAAAAACTATATACTTATCATGAGTTGATATCAATTGATAATTCAATTTTACCCTTTGTGTAATTTTTCCTATACAATTTATTTATTTATTTACTTGTTTATTTCTTTATTGATTAATTTGTTGGGGGGGTTGAAGCTGGCAGATGAAAGCAACAATTAGCCATTAAGGTTCTGTTGCTTTTCTTTTCCTCTCTTAAAATAATGTCAGATGGTCTTTACCTGAAATGCATTTGCTGGTTCCCTTTCTCATGTACCTAAAACTGCTATGTACACAAAAACACATTATAAAGTTATCCTGATCATACCAAACTCGGCTACATGAGCACAAGGCCTTGTGTGTCATGTCACATTACTCTTAATGATGATCTACCATTTGTGCCACAGTAACCCTTCTGTTGGTCTGTACCACATATGATGAACTTCATTCACATCCTACATTTACGAGTCCTGGCCGCCCAGCACCCTGATGGCAGTTCATGGTTTTTCCATCCTCGGATACTTTGGAGATGCTCTGACCCAGTCTTCTGGGCATAAACATTTAGCCTTTGTCAAAGTCAGCCAGGTCCTTATCTGTGTCAATTTCTTCTGCATTGTAGAATAGTACCCAAATGTTGCCTTACCATCTAATATAGCCCAGACATGCACTATTTTTCCAATATAGTAAACATTAATTATGTCACATGGTTTAAGTCATAATGTTTTGGCTCGTCAGTGTGTGTATGCATGTGTGTTTGCCTGTGTACGCATGTGTGCGTGTGTGTGCGCCTGTATATACATGTGTGTACATATTGATCAGACATATTAAATATACTGACAAGTGAATAACATGGATTATTTCATTACAGTGGCACCTGTCAAGGGTGCAATTATATATTAGGTGACCAGTCAGTTCTTGAAGTTTATGCGTAAGAAGCCGGAAAAATGGGCAAGCATAAGGATCTGAGCAACTTTGACAAGGGTCAAACGGTGACGGCTATACGACTGGGGTGTTCCCAGTATGCAGTGTTTAGTACCTTCCAAAAGAGGTCCAAGGAAGGCCAACCGGTGAACTGATACAATCATAGACGCGCAAGGCTCATCGATGCATGTGGGCAGTGGATGCTAGCCTGTATGGTTAAATCCCGCAGCAGAGCTACTGTAGTACAAATTGATGAAAAAGTTAATGCCTGCTATGATGGAAAGGTGCTAGAACATACAGTCATCAGAGCTTGCAAGTAGGGGGCTGGGCTGCGTAGCCACATGCCAGTTGGAGTTCAAGTTTACTTTACTTCCAGCAGATTATTACCAGGCTAATACATATTGATACTCCATCATACTTATATTACAAGGGTGCTGTGGGAGAAAAAAGAAAAAATAACATATGTGACTTATAATCCTATTTGGAGCACATGAGAGTGAACTGGGTTATTTAAATTTGTTTGGAATGCCTCATTGTGATAGACTTCCTGTTTTACTACCTGGACATATTGAACTGCTACTCAATCTATGTTCCACATGAAGATTTGTTTGCCAGACACACCCAGTCCATTTGCCAGGAATACAGGAAGTTCTCCGGGGTCTGTGAAAGTCTGTGCAGCCATATGTAACCCTTCATCAGTCTGCGGATATGTTACCCCGCAGCACTGTAAATCAGTTGTAGAAAAAAAAACGCAAGATTTTATAACAGACGGAAAGGTCTAACTTCAGGCAGAACTGGCATACATATTTATGAGAGAGCTATTTTATGTACTGTAGCTGGCCTGTATATACAGATGTGTGAATACTGTTTGAAAACTTATTAAAACTATTTCTACTGAATCATTGTGCTGTGCTGTTCAGCTCATATTTTAGGAATCCTGTGGGTATCTTCCTACGTTCGGCTTATGAAGGTTTTTGAAATGGACACGGTCACAAGTTCAGGACAAACAAAATCAATAAAACTGAAGCATATTAACTGCCTGCTCAGTTCCATTTAGACTCAAGGCCAGATCTGACTGTGAGGGGACTCAGGTTTGAACCGCAAAGTGTTGCTTCTTGCCATGTTTGCTGCACAATGAATGTTTAATTGCAACGGAACCATGGAGCACATGGGGAAGGTCGAGACCGTGACTTAGTGTGATGGCTTCTCTTCTGGAGACTTTTCAGAAAAGATTTTAAGAGGCTCAGTCAGCCACTGAATATTACATCATTTGTTGTTATGTAACTTATTGCATATAATAACAACACAATTATGTATGTCCATCTCTAATAGTACTTAAACACTATCGTGGTGGATCTAGAGTCTACCTCAGGGGGCATAGGGCAGAGGGCAGGAAAAGACCCTGGTCAGAATGCCAGTCCATCCATGATTCACAATGTGTTTCGACCACAAGCAAAAAAAAAGAAAAGAAAAAAAATGTAAAAGAGCCAGAGAACCAATACAAACACAGGGAATTTAAGAACTCCAGCCACATACAGCCAAGACTTCAGACCTTGGAGGTGTGAGACTACAGTGATTCCCATTAAGCTATGCACAGAATTTTGTATAATAAAACATTTCCATTCACAGTTCCGAGCCTTTTTAAATTATTATTTTGAAGCATTTACTGCAACCAAATTTTCAACACTGTCCTCAAATATCTATTCAGGGTTTATACTGTAAAACATATCCTGTCAGCAATTTCTCTTCTCCCAGTATTCTATAGGGAGTGGAAAAAAAAACAAAGGAAGATCCTCATGGAAATGGAATTTAAAGTAATTAAATTACAATTATAAACACAGCTACAGAGGTGAGTCATATTAGGCTGAATCTCTGTTAGCAGAGGTCTGACTATTAGCTCTTTTGAAAGTAAAATGAGGCAAATAACAGTGTAGCAACGAGGCCAGAGAGTCCGTGCTCAAATGACAGGTGCATCAGTCATAAAATCTGCTAAATTATTTAATGTGTTGAGGGCAACAGTCTCAGTAATCATGACAGCTTATGTTAAACACAGACAAACTGCACTGGCAATGAAGAACAGTGTTTGACAGTTCACTGACATGAACGGATGGGCACTTACCTTAATGGCTGCTAAAAACACATAAATACAACCTCACAAATTGCCACAGAACTGACTCAGTGCCTCTGTGACCCAATCTATATTCTATACTGTGAGATTCACAAAGCTCTTTGGAACCATTTTGTATCAGTGGCAAATTCAGACAGATGCTTAACCTGGTGTTAGGAGTACAAAATCTGTGCCCGACAGCAATGGAAAACTTATTATGGTCTGATTTGTCATCTTTCAATCTTTTCTCTCCATCTGCATGGGTTTAAAATTAGGCAAAGCCAACTGGTGGGGAATCGGTAATGTCACGGGCAGCTGTTTTGTGGGAGCCATTGGGTCTAATGATTGCTCTGCATGGTAGAATAATGCGCAGTGCAATATGCGGCCCATTTGCAGCACCAGGTGCAGATCGTGCTCCGTCACAGTGGTCTCCACACAAACTCAGACCAGTTCAAGCTGAGGCTTCATGAAGACCAGAATAAAGTCAACCGCCTAGCAAGGCCACTCTAACTACCACAGCCAAACATCATTGACCCTTTACAGTAAGCTCTGGAGCACAGACTGTGAAGTAGATTTCCATCTACTACATCTGTCAAAGAACTCCAGGCTCTATGTTTTGAAGAATAGTCCAATATCCCACTACACACGGTTCAGGACTTGTGAGACAGCTTCATGAGAAGGATCGACGCTGTTATGTAGGCAAAGAGCAGCCCAAATCCTTAGGTCCTTCATATTAATATGTTATTACACAATTTCACTATTATTCGAGTATATCTTTTATTCAGATTCAGCAGCATTATGTTGTCAGTCAGTAATTCATAAGGATTCATTTGAACAATATTTTCCTTAAATTAAACAACAGTTTCCTTGAACATTTTGAAGTGAATGGTACTATTAATATTTAAGCATGAAATCATAACATAATTACTATACCTTGAGACTGAGTGGCATCTCACCCAGGGTGTACCCCAACCCTGTAGCATAATTCTGCATATGCTGCCTGATATCACCAGCCCCCCACCCCCGGACCTGATCAGGAAAAGCAGTTGATGGATGGATGGATGGATGGATGGATGGATAAATGCTATGCACCAGCTTTGCCTTAAACTTTGGTAATTATGATCTATTTACTTCAGTTTACAGCCTTTCATACACTGGGATAAGCTGACACCCAAACAAATGATCCTGATTTGTAAGTGTAATTCCCTGTCATGTGTGATGGGAATGGTTAGGATAACCATTAATCTGCCAGGTGCTGATGACTCATTCTGCCAGTGCTGTCATCACAGAAGCAGAGGCGGAGGGTAGCCATTGCTGTCATCACAGAAGCGGAGGCGGAGCTGGGTAGCCATTGCTGTCATCACAGAAGCGGAGGCGGAGCTGGGTAGCCATTGCTGTAGTGATGGGCTCTCCCTCTTTGTGGTCCCTGATTGGACATTTTAATGAAATAAAGTCAGGATCTGTTCGCAGTAATAATGTGATGTTTCTCTGGAGAAATAGTTTTCACAACAAAATAGCAACACAGTGCACTGCCTTGGGTAGCAAAGAGGTCCAGAAACCAGATGGGATCAATGAGGTGAGTCAAAATTAACACCAATATAAACAGGAAAATATCAGAGTTTTATTGGTAAGGAAAAAAAAAAAGAGCCGATCCTGATGCAATGGTGGTTACAGATATATATCTGAAGGGGTGACATGGTGGTGCAGTGGTTAGCATTGTTGCCTGTCACCTCTGGGACCTGGGTTCAAGTCTAAGTTCTGCCTGGATTACGTGTTTGTGGAATTTGCATGTTCTCCCTGTGTCGTCGTAGGGTTTCCTCCAGGTACTCCGGTTTTCACCCACAGGCCAAAGACACGCTGACACTAATTGGAGATAGGTGTGTGTGAGTGTGCCCTGTGATGGGCTGGCCCCCCATCTAGGGATGTTCCCTGGTTCATGTCCATTGCTTCTGGGATAATCTCTAGACCCCCCATGATCCAGTAGGAAAAGCAGTTTGGAAAATGGATGGATATATATCTGAACCAATCAATTCAAAGAATCTGAATTACATGACCCTCCCTCCCAAGGAAGCCACAGGCCATGCACTTGCCGTCAAAATAAAACCATAGACTTACAATAAAGCACATATTTGCATCTTGAGTGAGTCTTTCTCCCCCTGTATTCTGTCAGAGTCTTCAAATAATTGTAATATTGTGGGGGTGGTCATTAAAGTTTAACAGCAGATATCAATCAGCTGCATGTAACAGTGTGGTACCACAGAATGTGGGTGTAAGTCTTCAGCCCTCATATTGCAATTTCTCTTGCTGTAAACTAGGATATATATTTTTTTGTCATCTTCGCAGTTCTGGGGGGCTTCCTAGTCCCTGCCTCTGTGGCTGAAAACAACGTTTGCCAGCAGACACAGCCCTGCCCCCTGGCTCCCTTGTGCACCTCAGGGAGGCGAGGTAAATGGAAAGCCCCTCACCACCCTTTCCGATGCCCATGGCAACGGCTCAAGACCAAAGATCAGATGGCTATGAATAAATGATAGGGCCCAAAGACTTGACAGAACAGAACAACTTCACCAACAAACAGCCCCCCCCCCCTCCCGCATCAGCCCCTCTACAAGTTTTGTCTAAATGTCCCTGAGGAGAGCAGAAAAACTCCCATCATCTGTTCCTAAGCATTTACGGCCAGACCGGTTCCATCTAAATTTTTTATGCCTCAATTGTCAATTTACATAGCAATTTTTCTCTTCTGCTTTTTTCTTTGCCCAAATGCTCATTGAAAACATTAATACATGAGTAAATGTTTTGTGCTTATCATAAAATTTCAAGCCGTTTATAAAAGAATAAAGGCAATCCATAAGTTATGCATAGAGTGTTTTATATTTTCAGTCATTCTTGGCATGTCATCCAGTGTGTCCCCAGCATTGTGAATGAGCTGCCTAATTGTCACTTCGGGTCCAAAATCCACTTCACGTTACCTTCAATTTACCTGCTGAAGGCACAGTCATCACCCAATCTCACCTACAGACATCTAAACACATTGCTGTGTTTAGATGATTATGTCGCTCTTCAGGCTTTCTGGCTGTGTTACTTCGCTTGATTTTCTTTGGCTTTGTCATTTTGACTTGACTTGCTTTCAGGTTAGGTTGAGCATCTCAGGTACTGCATGCCATATGCCCAACCTTTTTCGATTAGTTCTCCTTCCTGCTTTGTTTGTTTAGTCATACCCATGACATGCAGTGGTTCAGTCTCCCTTAGTCACCTCAGTTAAGTACCACATAGTGCACATAGGTCAGAGTACTGGAAGGCTCGCCTGACAAAAATAAAATGGTTGACAGGCTGAAGATCTGGTCACATAGAACTTTCTGTCTGTGTCAGCATGATAACTTAATAAAGTTATATTCTTTAACTCAGTCCCAGAAGACTGAACCTTAAACTCAGCAAGAGCAATTCCACTGAACTCCAAGCAAAGTTCACTGCTCATGCTGGTCAGAACCTGGAAACCACTGTTTGCACATCAGAGCCACAATAAATTGTAAACCTAAGTTGTAAACCTGAACTGTGGTTCAGGTGCAACCATATAGCTTCAGATGCTCATACAAAAGCATATTCATTAAGAGCTTTTCTCACATGGTTAAAAAGGTACAATGGAGAGCTCTTCTTGGAAGTTTGGTGGAGTTTATGATTGGTTATAAGTTTTTATAACAGAAAAGTTCTGAACACTGACATTATAAAAGTCCTGTATACAGTAGATATTTTTCATATAGTCTCTGTATTAGGGTCCTGCAGTATTTTTACTGAACACTGTAGACAAAAAAATCATTTGGCCTTACTGACAACAAACTGTATTCTAATAAAATTACCTTAAATTATCTGGTTGAAATGTTTTTGTCACGTTTTGGGGTGGACGAGCAGGTAAGCTGGCACGGGAGTCTCGGATGAGGGCAGGACAGGGGACACGACAGCACTTCAAAGCAACAGAACTAGTAACCGTAAGGCAACATTAAGGCAACATCAATGACCGACTTGGGGGACTGACTCAGACGCAGACTAAATATGAGAGACAAGCAGGAACTGATAGACAACAGGTGCTCACAATCAGGAATAGACAAGAGGTAATGAGGCGGGCGTGGCACACACGAGGCTCGGACGGGCGGATCATGACAGTTTTTATCCACCTGGTTGTTATGGCCAAATATTTAAATAATTAATAAACATACCAGAAGCAGTGATATGGTAAAAATTAAGCCAAAAATCAGACTTTATTATTGTCCAGGTTGTTAACTTTTTTTTAGCTTTTATTGATCGGTTTTCACTTTAGTTTCTTGCACAGTGCAAATTCACAAGAGGAATTGGATGTTTCTTACTGTTTTTGCGGTTTGTGTGGTCCGATTCTCTCATTGGAGAGAATTTCATACTTCTGATGCCTCAGTCCCCAGCAGTTCAGGCTAGAGGTGCCTGTTGCCGGTTCTGAATATACCTGCTGGACCAGAACCACAAGTAGGAGTTGAACAGCACCTTTATTTAGTGGGGTGGGGCACTTAATGCGTAACATTCAAGGAGCCTGGGACCTTAATATTGGACCTGAATATAACATGGTCATAGGAAAGCGGCGTAATTGAAAATGCTTAACAAATCCACACTTGCAGAAACCACATAGAACTGTGCATAATATATACATAACCTCTGAAGAAGTGCATTTGGGATGCTGTCAGAGTGCAGTATTCAGGGAGGAAGCATGAATGAAACACAGCAAGTGTAGGACAGAGTAACATGTCCATTTCTCAAAAGCACAGAGTATTTTGTACTATATTGTTATGTTTTTCCCAGTGCTGGGAGCTATTACTTCAGATTTGATCCCCCCCCCCACACACACACACACACGTATAATCTTTCCATTTCTTCCATCTCTGTATAATTCCCAACCGTGTTCCTCAGCCAGAAACTCTACAGCAATCCAAAGCGATCAGCCTGGAAACAGCCCAGCAACTACTGCAAGCTATGTGCAGCATTCAGAGATCACGATGGGAATGTGTAAGGAAGCGGAAGGTTGAGGCAGCAGCGACGGGTGTGGTGCACCTTGCAATAGAAAGGGCTGAGGAGCTCTGCAGGACACCCCGAAAGGGATGTGCAAAGCTCCTTCCCAGCATTCTGCACACAATAATACATCATATAAATACTGAACAAAGCCAAGCCCATCGGCAGGAGATACTACCGCTCAGGTTGAGCAAGAAAATCCATTCAATGAGCGCTAGAACAGCTGGCATTTTTGGGTTAAAGGGAAGACCTTTCAGAAGGCAGCTGATCAATCATTAAACTGTAAACACACATGGCAAGAATCCTTCCAGTAGGCCTGAGATGAAGCCGATGAAGGTTCGCAGGAACAAAGCAGCACAGAGGTGACGCCTTGCCCGCTGACATGATTCAGGCGCTATCACCAGGCTTCTCTTTTCATAGTTAGATGTTTTAAGTACAATAACACCTATTATTTGAATATATTATCACACCAAGTAGCAAGTTCAGTGAATAGTTCAGCAGAAGAAAAGAATTTCGGCTCTTGATAAAAAAGGTTGACAAAGTGAATCACTGGGGGGTTTTTCTGTTGAATCATGAGGCACTTAACCTGTGTGCTTTATCCATCCATCCATTATCTATAACTGCTTATCCTACTGGGTCGCGGGGGGTCCGGAGCCTACCCGGAAGCAATGGGCACAAGGCAGGGAACAACCCTGGACAGGGGGCCAGCCCATCGCAGGGCACACCCACACACCATTCACTCACACAGGCACACCTACAGGCAATTTTGCAACTCCAGTCAGCCTCAGCATGTCTTTGGACTGTGGGGGGAAACCAGAGTACCCGGAGGAAATCCCACGACGACACAGGGAGAACATGCAAACTCCACACACATGTGAGCCAGGTGGAGACTCTAAACCCGGCTCCCAGAGGTGTGAGGCAACAGTGCTAACCACTGCACCACCATGCCACCATCCCTGTATGCTTTATGAGAAATTGTAAGCCATCTAAGGCGACTTGTAGAGAATTCCACTGTGTCCTGTTTTGTAAATTAATCAGGGCTGTAAACTTACAGCAATACTAGACACACAAATAGATAATAACAGATATATTGTACATTAATTGCAACTTTAACTAATGGCCGTTGGGAACTGAGAATAGGCTTGTATTCTTATACCTTTTTGAAAATAAATAAAACAAATAAAAACAAATAAATAAATAAATTTCAAATTCATTATCTGTATGGATTAGCCTAAAACGATTACTCCAGTTCAAAGTTCAATATGAAAAATTAAGAAACGCAAAAACCTATTTCTATGGCTTAAAAACCAGTTAATTACTGATCATAGATATATTGAAACCACTGTAAAAAATATGCTTTTTATGATGCAAACAGAGTAAGAGGGGTTTAGTAGCGATTTTCTTTAATCTGTCGGATATTACTTTAGGTTTCGAAGGTCTCTTCGCTGCTTTAGGAGATTTTCGGACCTGAAACCCCCTGATGAGAAGCTCATTAAAACAAATCCTAAGCCCCTCCCCACCCCCACCCCCTTGCACACCTCTGGTTTTTTAAGTCAGTTATACCCAGATAATACATTTTACCACTAAAAAGTCTATCTGAATGCATATGGCCGCTACCACTAAAAGGCTAAGAAGGACTCAATTCCAAAGAGCAGTTAAGAAAGTATATTTGATGTACTTACAGTATATTGGTTAAATGTTATTGTGATATTTTTTCCCTTGCAGTTTCATCAGGGTTTAACCCTCAGGAGTCTGAGGCCTCCCAGCCACCTTTGGGGTAGTCTGACATGCCTTGACATTTTAAAATATTTCACATATCTAAAAAACATTTATCCCAAGGTGTAATTTTTGCTTTTATTCACCACAAACTCAGCATCAATAATCACCACTGAGAATAATGAGACCACATAATGTTATTATTCTATTTTTTTTTAATCAACTTTAAACATATGCTTTTCAAAAACCAATTTTCAGACATGCTGAGAATTTAAAAAAAAAATCACATTATAAACATTTCTAGCCAAGACTTTTGAGCTCTGAAGCTTATAGTCACAGGGGTTGACTACACATCGGTGAATGAGACATTCTGAAATTTTATGTGGCTTGATCACTAAAGTGTTAGAACTTGGATTGACATTATTTTTTTTCAAGGTCAGTGGTCTGCACAATGAATATAGATGAGATAGGTGTCCCCACACCTGTAGTAGTTTGCATACTGTCAATGGCCCATCAGTCTGGAACGTCACTGCACCCCACAGCCATCACTTTGGATATGCAGTTTGAAATGCAAGAAAAGCAGCAACAATAAAATCCTTTTCAAAGTTCATTGGTAGATGGATTGAAAAATGAAAGACTGTGACCAGTTCCTATAGAAAGTGATAAATATGATGCAGTGCCTTTGAAGAGTAAACAGAAATAAAATACTTCACTAATAATTCAATAATTACTGGTGCCGGTTGATACCCAGTGGAGGTTGAAGGAGTGGAGTGTGAAAAATGACATAATATATATAGAGAGATACTTGAAAATGTACTTAAGTACAGTACTCAATAATTGTACTGTCCACCCCTGAATAAAATACATGAGACAAAAAATAAAATGACTAAAATGGTCAAAGCTAGTTAAAAATAATCAACACTGCGTAATATAGAAATTACAAAAGGTTAAGGTATAAAGAAATAAATAACAAAGATATGAAAAGAATATAAGCAAATAATACAAAAATGATAAACAACAAGTAGGAAACAACGTTAAATATTGTAAAACAATATGAACAAATTAAAAAGCCAATGTAAAAAGATGTGTTTTAAATTACTTTTAAAAAATGTTAAGTGACTCTGCTTCTCCATAATATCTGAAAAGGTTCCATGTTTGCTTTAAACTCTTTGGTGAATTTCTTCTCTGCTGGACAGGTAGGAATTTGACTTTTGGATACTGTCTCCTACACTCAATCTGAACTAGATAAATAAGCAATCAGTACACATTCCGTCTCCTCCTTCTGGCATCTTTTTTTTATTGTTAGAGCTCTATTAGCCAAACATGACTGTCAACTAAAATACAAACTACAGACGCACACTACAGTTACTGGTTGTATGCCATAAACATGTGTCGCACACTTGTCTCGGTCCTCACATCTCTTAGTCCCAGAAGATCACATCCACAACCAAGAGGCCATACAACCAGTAACTGTATCAACCCTCTCCTGTTGTCCCAGTCTCAGACAGGGGTGGTAGGTGGGCTCTGGAACTGTGAGTCTGCTGTAAAGAAGGCTGATTTCATCTCCGCCCTTCCTTCCCATCACTCTCATGACCTTCTGGCTCTAACTGAGACCAGGATCTCAGCTACACCAGCAGCTCTTTGCTCTGCTTAAGCTTTATCTTACACTCCACGAGAAACTGGGAGGGGTGGTGGCACAGCTCTGCTGCTGTCTCAGAATTGGTGCTACACACCTCTCTCCTTGTCCCATATTTCTTCCTTTGAATTCCATCCAGTTGCCCTTTCTTTGCCGATCAACCTTCTCCTCACTATCATCTACCACCCTCCTTTTCCCCTAGGTCACTTTCTTGAACAAATGGAGACTCCTCAGTCTCCTCCCTACTGACAACACCCCTCTCACTCTCCTTGGAGACTTCAACCTCCCCCTCGATAAGCTCCATTCCTTATGCCTTCTCCCTCTTCTCTATTCCTTCTCTCTAACATCCAACTGCTCTTCCATACACAAAGGAGGGAAAACCCTGGAGCAGATCTCCAGCTATCCTTCTCTACCATCTGACATTATCAATACCCCTCGTCATATTTCTGATCATCACTTTGTATCCATTACAATCACCCTACCTATCCTGCCTAAAGCCAGCTATGAATATTTTTCCTTCACTCGACAAAACCTCCACTCCATCTCCCCGTCATCTGTTGCTTCCTGCACTCTATCATACCTTCCGGACCCTAACCCTTTTCTTGTCATTAGTTAACCTGTCAACTCTTCCTGCTCCATCCTCCCTGACTACCTGAAGACTTCGCCAACTTCTTTGATGAGAAGATTGATCAAAACTGTGACACATTTCTCCCACCCCATCTACTACATTACATAGTAAAGATTTCCCTTCCCTTTCTCTGGTTCAATTCTCCAATCTAGAAGCAGAAGAGAACCTGCAAGGCATGTCATCATGCAATGCTGCCACATGTCCTCTGGATCTAATCCCTTCTACAATGTTCCAGACAATCTCTCAAGACTTTCTCCTCTTCATCACCAATATCATCAATAGCTCCATAACAGCTAGTCATGTACTAATGGCATTCAAAAAATCCCATTCTGAAGAAACCCCCACTGAGTCCCTCAGACATCAGCAACTAACGACCGGAATCACTTCTCTATTTTCTTTCAAAAATCATCTGCCTCTATTTCTCTCAGAACAACCTTTACATTCCTAACCAATCTGGCTTCAAAGTGGCATATTCCACAGAGACTGCCCTCTTGGCTGTCACCAAGAAGCTACATGCTGCCAGAGCAGCTAAATCCCTGTCATCTGTCCTCATCCTTGACCTTGCAGCAGTATTTGACACAATGGCGACAAGATTCTCTTGTCCATCCTTTTGTGTCTTTATTCATGGCAGAGCATGGCAGTGGATTGCTTCCTACTTAGAAGGCTAGTCATATGAAGTAACATAGCAGGGATCCACATCTACTCCATGCAAGCTCTCCACTGGTGTCCCTCAAGCCTCAGTTCTTGGTCCTCTTCTGTTCTCCCTCTATACTAGATCTCTTGGGGAGGTCATACACTCACATGGGTTCTCTTATCACTGCTATGCAGACAACACCTAACTTATCCTTTTCTTTCCTCCCTTAGACATCCAAATTTGTACTTGGATTTCAGATCTCATTGTGGATTACAGCTCATCAGCTGAACTTCAATCCCAGCAAAACTGAACTGCTACTCATCCCAGCTGATCCATCCCCACACCAGGATGTTGCGATCTCCCTGGACAACTCTTTGATTTGTCATTTAGTCACTGCCCTTAGCCTTGGGGTAACCATGGACAACCACCTGTCCTTTATCTCTCACATTTTGGACCTTTCCTGCTCGATTTATTCTCTTCAACATCAGAAGGGTTCATCCATTTCTTTGCACACAGACCATTCATGTACTAATTCAATCTATTGTCATTTCAAGACAAGACTACTGTGACTCACTCCTAGCTGGTCTACTTTTGAGTGCCATTCATTCTCTGCAACTGATCCATAATGCAGCTACCCGACTCGTTTTCAACCTCCCCAAGTTCTATCACACCACATCATTGAATAACCCTCCACTGGCTTCCTGTGGCTGCCTGCATCAGATTCAAAACACTGGTGTTGGCCTACAAAGCTAAAATGGACCAGCACACTCCTACCTAAAAGAACTTCTCACCTTGCACTGCACTATGCTCATTCCGATCCTCCAGCACCGTTCTACTGGTCCCACCATCTCTCAAGGCACAAGGAACACATGCATGTAGATTCTTCTCTGCTTTTGGACCTAAGTGGATGAATGAGCTTCCTCTAGATGCCTGCACAGTCATTGTAATCAACAACTAAAAACCTACCTCTTTCGGAAGTACTAGGATTAGCACTTCATGGATAATACTTTTTTTATTTAAAAAAAAATGTATTATTGCCAGCAGAGTTTAGAGTGACGCTTCGCCAAGTTCTGTTGAACCAGAAATAGTTGCAGATTTATTAAAAAAGAAAAACTGAAGTATCACATGGTCCTAAGTATTCAGACTCTTTGCTCAGTATTTAGTAGAAGCACTCTTTTGAGCTAATACAGCCATGAGTCTTCTTGGGAAAGATGCAACAAGTTTTCACACCTGGATTTGGGGATCCTCTGCCATTCCTCCTTGCAGATCCTCTCCAGTTCTGTCAGGTTGGATGATAAACGTTGGTGGACAGCCATTTTTAGGTCTCTCCAGATATGCTCAATTGGGTTTAAGTCAGGGCTCTGGCTGGGCCATTCAAAAACAGTCACAGAGTTGTTATGAAGTCACTTTTTTCTTTATTTTAGCATTGTGCTTAGGGTCATTGTCTTGTTGGAAGGTAAACCTTCGGCCCAGTGTGAGGTCCTTAGTACTCTGGAGAAGCTTTGTGTCCAGGATATCCCTGTACTTGGCTGCATTCATCTTTTCCTCGATTTCAACCAGTCGTCCTGTCCCTGCAGCTGAAAAACACCCCTACAGCATGATGCTGCCACCGCCATGCTTCACTGTGGGGACTGTGTTGGAAAAGTGATGAGCAGTGCCTGATTGTCTCCACACATACCGCTTAGAATTAAGGCCAAAAAGTTCCATCTTGGTCTCATCAGACCAGAGAATCTTATTTCTCACCATCTCAGAGTCCTTCGGGTGTCTTTTAGCGAACTCCATGCGGGCTGTCATGCGTCTTGCACTGAGGAGAGGCTTCCGACAGGCCAACCTGCCATAAAGTCCTGACTGGTGGAAGGCTGCAATGATGGTTGACTTTCTACAACTTTCTCCCATCTCCTGACTGCATCTCTGGAGCTCAGCCAAAGTGATCTTTGGGTTATTCTTTACCTCTCTCACCAAGGCTCTTCTCCCCCGGTAGCTCAGCTTGGCTGGACGGCCAGCTCTAGGAAGGGTTCCGGTCGTCCCAAATGTCTTCCATTTAAGGAATATGGAGGCCACTGTGTTCTTGGGAACCTTAAATGCAGCAGAAAGTTTTGTAACCTTGGCCAGATCTGTGTCTTGCCACAATTCTGTCTCTGAGCTCTTCAGGGAGTTCCTTTGACCTCATGATTCTCATTTGTTCTGACTTGCATTGTGAACTATAAGGTCTTATATAGACAGCTGTGTGGCTTTTCTAATCAAGTCCAATCAGTATAATCAAACACGGCTGCACTCAAATGAAGGTGATCTCAAGGATGATCAGAAGAAATGGAAGGCACCTACGTTAAATATATAGGTGTCACAGCAAAGGGTCTGAATACTTTGGACATTGTGATATTTCAGTTTTTCTTTTTTAATAAATCTGCAACAATTTCAGAAATTCTTTTTTTGTATGTCAATATGGGGTGCTGTGTGTACATTACAGTTTTTCTCAAATGCTAAAACATATTTCACAAACGTTTCCTCCATGTTCCCCAATGTCTAAACACAACACCTTTTCTAAAGCTACATAAACACAACCACACCTTCTCACTTCAAAACTCAAACTTTCACACCAAAAGAGCAGCTCG
>JABFEB020000020.1:16468572-16486189 GCA_019775895.2 Stomatorhinus ivindoensis | reverse complement strand
GAACCCAGACCCGAAGGTGGGAGAGGAGGGGGGGGGGCTGGCATGGGGCCCACGGCAGGCGGTGGAGAAGTGGAGGAGGCAGATGGAGAAGACAGGAAGTAGCACCGGGCTGCAAGAGGAAGGAGGGTGTGAGGGGTGGTGCCCTCTCAGCTGCTGCTGGCTGAGGATCAGCAGAGCCTTCCGCTCCACAGCCAGACAAAAATCATGATCACTGCTACTGTACTGTACACACGGAGGCTTCAGAGACACCAGAGCATGTGCAGTTAGGGTCCTAAAACCCGCTTAACTATTTACCACAGGTGCGTTCTTTTACTACGATTTATCCGATCACGTGAGTCCCCGAAGGGTAAAATTACCTGCTGACCCCTTGGGCATCAAGGGAGCAAAAGGTGGATATAGTGTGAGGGTCAGGATTTGGGTCGTAGTTACCTGTGGCACCAGCAGCAGACCCCAGGGAACCCTAAAAGTTATAACAGTATGGACATGTGGAGAGCATTGCCAGTGCAGCTGAGGCATGAGGCAGACTATGAATTGTCACACACTAATGTATGGGCCAGTGCACGCCTGCACACTGCACGCACATTCAGGCAAACACGTCTCTACTGACTGACATACAGTCCAAAGTGACCATATCTTCTGTATAACCCAGTAATCTATGTTCTATTTCACTGCGCAGCCAAATGTGGACTACAGAGATAAACTCTCTATAAACTTGAGGTAATACTTGCTTGTTAAGGCAATGAGTGTAATCATCCTTTATATATGAGTATATCACATAAATTCAATTGCACTGTTTTAAGGGTTGTAAAGAGTTTATGACACAACTAAAGGTGATGCCAAGTGGGATGGATTTTGGATTTAAAATTGATTTAAGTTTATTACCCTAAGTAGCGGCCCGTCTCATTTAGAATCCTTTGCATTTCTTAGTCTGTATTGGAAGATCTCACCGCCTGTGGAACACATTTAGATGTATTGCAGAAACAGGGACCCGGTCTCAATGATAATTTGTCAAACCAAATAAGCCTGACTCACCCTGTGAAGAACACATCTGCTGGACATTTGCAGATAGCAAGCGACAACATCCCCAGCGCAGCAGGGGAAGCAAGAAGGAACACCCATGCTCTTCATAGTCATTCCAAACTCTAGAACCAAATCCAAAATGTTCCTGGCTAATTTTACTGTAGAATGCATATGCAACCTAGCAACAAAAGATCACTCCTAATTAGCCTCAGCCCATAGCCACTTTTCTCTGTATTAGTTTTTCCTCATTTTTATTGTGTTTTAGATTTCTTGAGCTTTCATCTCTTCTCCCTTGGTTTCAGCACTTAGTCTCGGAACCAGAAATCTCTAAACATTCTGGCTTCTGTCTGGGACTTTGAGCTTGGATTCTTATCTGCTGCCAGGATCTCACCCTCGTCATCGTCTCTGGAGCGAGGTGTTCCAACCACAAGCACCCGGCACAAACACATCGCAGAGCTCTCATTTAGATGTGTTTGCTGCCATCACATGACACGTCTTAGCTGTTAGCGAAGCCTTCATATTAATGTTGATTAACTGCCCTCTGAAAAGCTGACAGGAATTTAGAATCCATCATCAGTGAAACTCAAGAATGATAAATGAATAGGATTGAATGTAGGAATACATCCAGTTTGCACATCAATCTCTGAAATTTATATACCGTTCACCTTTGACCAAGTTTTAGCTTTATACATGAGGTCACTGGGTTGTGATGGACAAAATAATCCTTAGTAAGACAGCTAGCCACATACATATGACTTAATGAAGGCAACAATATGCTCACCAACACATGAAACACGTACATCACCACAGAAATCAACAGCCTAGTCACATATCAGTAATGAAGAGGTCAGATTCGATAATCAATAATCATGTTCACACAAAATGTGAAATCTTTGTTTAGATAAATCTATATATATATATATATATATATATATATGAATATATGAATATAAATGTGTGTGTGTGCGTGTGTGTGAAATCAAATTAAGGATACTTTTGGGAATACACTTTTTGTTTATATTTTATTAGTACAATAAATGTTAATGCGTTTCAATGCTGATCTAAGCCGCATTTTTTTTAGAGTATGTAATCTAACTTAATGAAAATACAAGTCTTTTTTTTGTTATACCCAATTACAATGTATTTGTGTAAATTTAGTGTTTATTTATGTAAGAATTTAAATACAGCATTTTTTTAGTTACTGCTTGTTTTTCACAGAGACAGTCAGGCTGCAGCCTGGAAGATTCTCATGGAGGATTTTTTTTCACACGACAACCTTGGGTGACCTTCTAATGGCTCAAGGATCATCACTGTCCCCCAGGCATAGTGACGCTAAAAGCATGAATTCCGGGCCTAAATGGAAGGGCCTGTCCTACCAGCTCTAGGTCGAACATTAAGGGTAACTGAAACTAGTAGAACAGGTAGGATACAAAAGATTTTTTTTTTTAAACGGAGAACATAATTTCCAGAAATATCCATCGATGGCTTTTCTGTATGAACTCCTTCCTGAGTTATCAATGATGTCACAGCACTTTCATTGAAACCGATGTTAAGAAACATCATCGAGACCGACGGGGATGCGACACGGAGATGCGACACATAACTGCATCACCCTGAGATAATCAGTTTTAACCCCCACCTCTGTCGTTCTGTGATGACCAGTCGTGCGGCGAGCGGGGAATCAGGCGAGAGAGCCGTGAATGCGAACAAGCGGGGTTCATTTCAAGCAGACAGAACACAGGGAAGCACATGGCAAACTCACATTAATGACAGACCTGGGGAAAACGGACTCAGACACGGACTAAATACACAGGACAAGCCAAAAATAACAGGCAACAGGTGATCACAATCGGGAATTAACACGAGGTAACGAGGGGGGCGTGGCACACAGGAGGATCAGACGAGTGGGGCGTGACACTTTCTGTTACAGGGGTATCATAACCTCCATCGCAGAACCTGGGATTCAATTTAACAGCTAATTAGAGAAATAGATAAGAGCGACATTGAGGTAATTGGGAGAGAAAGCAATGTACTGTAGCACAGAACATCACAGGTGAAACTCTGTAAAAATGGGGCTTTGTCTTAAAACGTGGCCTGACTCTGCTGCTGGCCAGCATCCAAACTGGCATCTTTGACGATTTTTACATAAATTGTGTCACAAAAGAAAAAAAAAAAGGTTATGGCATTTTCAACTTTGACAAAAATAGAGAAGTCAGCTAGTCCATCAGCAGTATGGGTGTGGATTTAATTAGCAAAAATAATCCAATTGTACATTATCTAATTAACTCGCAGGCCTCAGGGTGGATGTTTACTGAATAGATCAGTGTCAAATACAATCTGACCCCAATTTAGACACACACACACACACACACACACACACCTACATACGCACACACACACACACACAGACCTGTACTCATATGTTTGTGGGGACCGTCTATTCATTTCTATGGGCAGAATCCTAATCCCAACAATGACGCCCTTGACTTTACCTAGGTCTAGCCTTAACAATTAGTATTCAAACAAAATACAAGTCTTTTGGCGTTTTTAGTGTTTTGTTTGCAGTCACAGGTTTTTATAAAATTGAATTTCCCCTTCTGAGGACCAACATGGTGGTCCCCACAATGCCGAAAGAACAGGTTTTTATCATAGTGTGGGAAAATTTATTACTCACAATGCGCAATGCAACACACACACAGGCATTTGTACTCATATCTTTGTGGGGACTTGTCATTCATCTCTATGGGAAAAACCCAAATCCTAACAATGACAACCTTAACCAGTATCCAGCCCTAACCCTAACCACAAGTAACCAAACAAAACAGTATTTTGGCATTTTTATAAATGTAGTATAATTTCCCGCTTATGTACACCAAGGTCCACCCTGTCCAATTGATCCATAACTAATGTAAGATTCACAGAGGATTGAAATGTGTTTATTTAAACTAAGGATTACAAATTTGTCAAAGAGCAGTTGCAGTGCTGCCCCCAACATGCCGCTGTGAGCACTACCCCTACTGGGTGCCTCTATAAAACACCCCCTGATGCAGTAACCAGGCTCAAGCAGCTGTTTGCCGCCGTTTGTTCTGCAAACAGCCGCTGAATTATTCAGCCGCTTGTTTGGAGGCTGGCTGAGCGGATTTATTTTAAAGAGAGACACCTTAGAGCGTCTTTTGGATGACAATGTCAGGCTAATAAGGGGCCCGTTTGCTGAGGGGAATCAGGGAATATCGATGTGGTGCTTCATTAAACGCTCTCATTAAGCTGGGAGGATAGCACTGCTACTTCCCTCCGTGCAACACTGTATGCATTCTGGCTTTTTCCAATACATATGAAGCAGGCCCTGGGAAACCAAAATGTATAATTAACTAGGCAAGTAATTAACATGCAACAGATACAAACTTACTTAGACACAACACATACTCATGGCATGATCAATAATGATGAGAAGATATTTTATTTTTGAAGCACTTAGTTGTACCTTATGTCCTAATCGCACCTCATCAGAACACAGCTCTGCCTTCTTATGTCCAATCGCACCTTGCCAGAGCACAACTCCACCTTCTTATGTCCAAATCGCACCTTGCCGGAACACAGCTCTGTTTTCTTAAGTCCAATCGCACCTTGCCAGGACACAGCTCTGCCTTCTTATGTCCAATCGCACCTTGCCAGAACACTGCTCCGCCTTCTTATGTCCAATCTCACCTTGCCGGAGCACAACTCTGCCTTCTTATGTCCAATTGCACCTTGCTGGAGCACAGCTCCGCCTTCTTATGTCCAATCTCACCTTGCCGGAGCACAGCTCCGCCTTCTTATGTCCAAATCACACCTTCCCAGAGCACAGATCTGCCTTCTAATGTCCAAATCGCACCTTGCCAGAGCACAGCTCTTGCAGTGACAAACCATTTTGATGCATTTTTAAGTTTCATTTGCATGTTATGTTTTAACTTCAAGTTCTGTTTAACTACATGATATGTGCAATATCCATATGAATTAAAAACAACTTTTTGATCGCTATGTTTAAAGTGGTAACACAACATGCCAACAAATGAAAATTAATATTTTATAGATTTTATAGATTTTAATAGATTTTAAACTTCTATGCAATTCCATGTGATCATCATGGCATTAATGCCTCCCTTGCATGCGACATTATACTCGTGGGGATGAAAGGAAGGCCCTGGGAATTGAACCCACCAGCCTTTAGTCCAGGGGTAGCCAATCTTATCCACAATGGGCCGATGTGTATGCAGGGTTTTGGGGCAACCTGTAGGTCAGCTGTTCAAACCTAAGTGTGAGGACTCTACAGTCAATCAGTCCTCTAATTAGTAATATAATTAGGGAGTTGCAGCGACAACCCGCATACACACTGGCCCTTTGCAGGTATGATTGCCTCCCCTCCCCTGCTTTAGTCACTTAACAATGTTCACCCTGACTCAAGCAGCTTCTTAGCTTATTTCTAGCTTGAGGCCACATAGAACTAAACATCTTTGACATGCTTGATCTTCTGTGTATTTCATATTAAGCATATGTCTTTCAGCAAGGTGATGCCTAGTATAATATTTAATAGCATTAATCGATGCAGAAGGTCCAGAAGAGTTCACGGAACAGAGGAATCCAGAGCCAAACTTTCTCAAGGCTGCAGCTACAGGGTTTGATTTCACTGTCCTTGTTTCTCACTTTGCAATTAACAGAAACCTACAGTTAATTAGGACACAGAGTAAGGCATTGCCGGTGACATGGTCCGGATGCTAATCAGCCTGTCTACCAGGCTGGTCGTAAATGAGCTAATTTATAGTTTCCAGAGTTATGCACTGAGCAGCATGCATTTGTAAATTAATGCATTTATACATTAGCGGTTCTTGTCAGTTGATTAAAATAAGTACGTTTTAGTCTTGTAGGAATAATCCTGTTATTCAGGAATGTGGGTTTATTATTAGGGTGCCAGTGATCTATAAGTGTTAATACTGGTAGGTGTGATGTATCCAGGTCTGACTGCAAATGTGCAAGGATTGTAGTGTCTGAGGCTCTCAGAAGTACCTACAATTACCAGGTGATTTACACCTGTTGACTCTCCGATAGAAGTTCAGAAATTGGAGTGAGAGCTCCTGACAAGACATCTCCTTCCCTTCCCGCAGGGGGTTGTTATAGTTCTTATCCTGTAGGGGGTTTTTCTTACTTGGTGAGAGTTCTCCTATTGAAGTTCATTACTCGAATGTGGTCTTGCAGAGCACAGAGATTTGATTCTGTCACCTCTCCATCTGCCCTATTTGTACTGTCTTTGCCCTTTGGCTTGTTTTGTATCATACACTGAAGAGCCAAAATATCAGGGCCGCCCAGAGACGATGTGAATGATGGTGATTATCTCAGAACAACTGCGCTAATCATGATCTGAGATATACTAAATGGCAAGTGAGCGGCTGATCTGATCTTTATGGGTGATGAGTTGGATGCTGGAGAAATGGGTAATCATAAAGACCTGAGTGACTCTGACAAGGAACAAACTGGCGTAGCCAAATGACACCAAAAACAGCAAGGCTTGTGGGCTACTCCCAGTCAGCAGTGGTGAGTACCTACCTATAGCTATCAGGGGAGGGAAAAACCATGAACTGTTAGGCCCCACGACTCATTGGACAACAGAAGCTGTCTTGTCTGGTACTGAGCAATGGAAAAGCTACTGTGACATAACTGGCGCAAAATTTTAATGATGCGCTCCAAATGACTGTCACAACACACAGTGCATTTCATACTTTGGCATATGGGGCTACGTAGCTACATAGCAGTTAAAGTGCCCATGTTATCTCTTGCTCATACCACTCCATTGGTGAAAGTATCTACAATATCAACGCAGTCACCTGCACTGAACTTTGGACCAGTGGAAGAAGGTCATCTGACCAGGGGAGTCTCATTTCACATCATGTGGAGCGTTGGGGACGTGTGGTTCTGGACAATGTTCTGCCTTGGGGGGGGGGGGGGGGGGGTACGGCCATGTGGAAGGTATTTTGATGCATGACACCTCTCATGACATCACAACATCGTTGCAGACCCGGTACACCCATTCATGCCAACTGTATTCCACAATGGCAGTGGCCTCAGTCAATGGGATAATGTGCCCTGCCACACTGCACAGACTATTCTGGAATGGTTTGCGAAACATGAGTCCAAAGTGTTGCCCTGGATGCCAGATTTCCCAGTTGAGTCCTACAGAGCATCTCTGAGAGGTGCTGGAACACAGAACGCGGTGTCTCTACCTTGCATGCTTAGGGAACTTAAAGGCTCTTTTGCTGACATCTTCGTGCTAAACACCACAAGATACCTTCAGAGTTCTTGTTGAATCCATGCTTCTGTGGTATCCAGCACCTGGAGGATTAAGAGCAAATTAGGCAGGTGGTCTTAATATTTTGGCTTTTCAACATATTTCTATTTGTCTACAATTTATGTTCATTGCTGCTGTATGCACCAGAATTTCAACCTGGGATCAATAAAGTCCACCTTATCTAATCGCATCTTATCTTGAATCTGTCCTTACATGGCGTAGCTGAGTATAGGTCAAAGCTCAGACACCTGGCTAATCAAGGATTCCATGTCCACTTGCGGGTAGCAGGGATCCTATGAATTTCATCTTAACTCCTCCTTCTTGACAGATTCAATTACTAATGAACTTTTCACACACTGTTTCTGAAGTTGATATACTTTAAATAAGACCATTGTGTGTTTGTGTGTCTGTATTTATGTGTATGTGTGGGTTATGTGTATAATTCATTGCGGGGACCAAAACCTGTAATTCTGACATTGTGTGGACCACTTTTCAATCACCACAAGGGGAAAGTCATTTTTATAATAATCTGTGACTGGAATAAAAGACTAAAATGCCAAAAGTTTTATGTTTTGGTTGGTCACTTACGGTTAAGGTTAGTGCTGGGTACGGGTTGTCACTGTTGGGATTAGGGTTTTTCCCATGAAATGAGCGGATGGTGTCCACAAAGATATGAAGTGTGTGTGTGTCTCTAGGTGTGTGGGTGTGTGCGTGTGTGTTTGTGTGTCTTTCCTTATTGCTCAGTCAGCCTAAAGCCCATATTACAGATGGTCAAATTACTCTCCTACACTGTTGTCACTCCATGTTATTCTTGAATATTTCTTCCTCTGTTGTTCTATCCTTCATGTTTGACTTATCGGGTATACGAGTTCCAGGCAGAAATAAATAATAAAATTGTTCCCACAGGATGTAATAATATCCATGTTCTGAGACTGTGGTCTGTCACTGCAACACCAGCTCACTCTTAGGTAAGTGATTCCACGAAAACTTTTGGAAGTAAGATCAATATAATCGCACAGTAAAAATATATAATAAAAAATACACTGGATGAACAGATTGAAATGGAATGTCTAGGCATTAAGGGAATGACAAACCTTGAGCAATGGATATTACATGTTTTACGATGATGACAGAGACTCAATCACTCTTGAAAACATGGGGGTAAAAGTGGAATGGAATTGAAGCAGTCTGGAATAAAAGTGTCCAAACCAAGGTAAGAGAATCAATTTAACATTTAAGCTAAAATCAACTCTTCCTAGTGAAGGAATTGGAAAGGACAGCCCCCTTTTTACTCTTGCTGTCGGTCTCAAATTTTTGTAATCCTGTCACCAGGCTTACGTCAAATACCCAACGGGCTTAAGGTGTTTGACACAGCTCCATAAATCAGCAGAATAGCCATCGATTTCCACCGCGTGTGTTGCACCAAATGACTGTTTGAGGAAATTGCAAATACATACACATCAGTATTTATGTTTTGTTTAAAGGCAGGCAGTGTTGATCTTTAACGCTGTGGGGAAAAACCCTGTGACAAAGCAGAGGCTAGGTTTGTAGGTATATTATTTTTTTGTGCATATATATTTTATTTATAAATATCAACACATCTCTTATTGCATGAACTCACAGGTCCATCCACAAATTTATTTCCTGAAGTTATTAAATTCATTTCCATATTTCTGTTTTATGTCTCGAGATATTGAAAGGCTGACATTGTGCCTTTTAAAGTTCCTTTAACGGTTGAAAGCACAACAAAATGGTGCTGGCTAAAAACCAGTCGCGGGCTCAACAAAGAAAGTAATTGACCATATCTAACCAACCAAAAAAGGTTGTAACTGCAGGGCAAGGCGAAAGGTTCATATTTTCATAATAAAATGTCAAGAAAGAAGAGAAAACAAAACTGTCTAACTACAGTGCTGCCTGTATAGTAAAGATGAACTCAGCACCTTATCAATGGCAAGCAGAATGTGAATGATCTATTAATAAATGGTCCAAAATGAATGTATACTTAATATGTTAATGGGTAGATGGCCAGTTTTGTTTTATTATGTAATTTATCACAAAAATTACCTTTGTTATTGTTTGACAAAACCGTTCCTGTGTAAGTCAAATTATTGCTAATTTGCAGACCATTCCAAGCAGGTTTGTGAGTATTGTTACTTACCCTGGCCGTGTAATTAATAATTGATAAGCTAATAAAGCCGGAGGTTATATTGGCAGCGTGGCGGAATGCCAGTATCTTGTTAATTAAATGATTCTGAAGATATCATAACGATGTGTCAATCTTCTGGGGGAATGTGTGATCGGCCGGTAGTTGGTAGATAGCTCACACCAGGATCATAGGCGATTCCTGAGGAAGCCATTTTGCCTCAACCTCCCATAATCCTGCAGAAGTGAGCCCAGTGACACTTTACCTAATGAAAGCTCAGAATCTGGACCAGGACCTTTGCAACTGATTTCCAGAAGTAACAAAATTAATCATGGAAGAGTTCATTCCCCCCCCCCCATCAGCTTGATGTTCAATTTTCGAACAAATAATAAAAAGAAAAAAAAACAATATAAACATGCAGTGGCAATTCTGCTATTGCTTGAGCTTTCTCAAAGTCATCCGAGACAGCTTTACCTGAATCCCCACATCTTCATCACAAGGAACAATCAGTTTTACGTCACTGCTTGACAGATGTCATGATCTGGTTGATGGGCACGCCTGGCCCACGTACATGCAGGGTAATGGCAGAACAGCTGTACAATGGGCCCTGGGGCAAAAATGGATCATGCCCCCCCTTTCCAAATTCACACCTAGGACCTGCCTATGCCAGGTGGAACAGTTGCAGATGATGACATTGAAGTAGCCCCCCAAATAACTTACCCATCATGCACTGCAGCAGTTAGTAAATTCCACAAGCATGCTTTTTTCATTAAATACACACCTTGACAACATAGTCTGACCACAAAACATTAAAGACGATTATATTTCAAAATTGTTTTAAATATAGCAGCAAGTATTTTTTGTGTTATGGCTCCCACCATAATGAGATTGCATACATAAAAATGAAAGATGTAAAAATAGCATGTCTCAATTTAATATGCGATGCATGACTTCAGCACCTTTATCTTCATAGATATTGCTCATATAAGTGACATTTACAGTTGGTGAGGCACCAGTAGCAGGTGTCTCAGTGGCTCTGTAACTGCCTCAGCTGTCCTTCCTACCAGTCTGACCCTGATGCTGGGTGACCAGATATCCAGACCTCCATCTTGATCATTGTTTGGTGTCTTCCTTTTAGTCCCTTTGTCATCCTTTTCCCCTTTCCCCTACTCACTTTCTCCAAAACACTAGCACCACTGTCTCCCATGCCCCCTTGCACACACACACACACACACACACACACACACAAACAAACAAACATGAAACAACAAGAATGGCCATGCTTGCAAGTATTTTTTCTTTAAAACCGTCACCCTACGCAACTGGAATGCAGGAGAGTCCATTCTAACTTACTTTGTACCCACTGAAATGCACAAAAGGACCCTCTTTTCACTGGGGCAAACAGAGTCACAGATGATAGTTGGCTGAGGTGAAGTTTATGCATCCCTGTGGCAAATACAATGGGAGACGAATATATTGTTTTCTGGATCGTCCTTTACCTTCCCTAACTTCTTCCACAGAGAACATACTCACTTTCCATCAAGCTCTTAGTATGTTTCTCATGATTTTTAGCCCCTAGTGAGAAAAAGGTCATTCAAAATTTATTCCATTTCTTAAAAATGTCAACGTCGAGGATGCTAATGTATTTTGAAAGTGTTTGGGACTGTGTTGATTTGCTGTGTGCTGGCGCTCAGTAGATCTGTGCCCTACCTTCTGCACATGCTGTGGGCAGCTGAGTGGAGACCAAAGGGATGTAAAGGCTCCCTGAAGGCTGAGCTTCTCCAGCGGGCTCCTCAATCTGCATATTATCTATAAAATATTCTGCTGGCCAAATTGAGCAAGTTTCCTGGAATTATAATGAAAATCCATTAACGTATCAGCACCCACTTTATTTGTCCATCTTAATAAAGTCCACAGGCTGCCGTGACTAGAGGCCTCCACATTTCAAGATTTGAAGCTTGAGATGTTTGTTCGAAAATGTCTCCATTTTCCGCCTCTTGTCAGTTAAGCAAGAAACCATCGATGTCACTTGCACTGGATGAATGGCCCAGGAGTGCAAATCTTCTCAATCCCTGTTAAGAAGATAATGCTGTGCCTCTCACAGCCTGCACGTGACCTTTGGTCAAGCCCAACAAAGTCCAGTCCCATTAGACCAACTGTTTTAGGGAATAGTTTCAAGCTGACTAAATTATGTTATTGAAATAACATTCTAGACTGCAGCTCTCTAATTGCGACTTCCATATGAACTCTACATATAATCACCCCTCTGCCACCCATGCGCAGCCTTAATTACAACTGTAGTAATGAAAAAAGTGAACGTACATTTGGCAAATTAATGTGAATGTAAAAATTCTACACTATGTGTGTCTACATGTTAATGTGTTCTTTAACACATAAACATGTAAATGCTCTGGACCAGTGTAAGACTGCTAAAAGCCAACTTTAAGATGCCTTTACACCACCAGTGGATTGCGAATTCTCTTATTTTATAAGTAGTTTTCAGACAGTTTTAAAATATATAATGCATGTATAATTAAAAAAATTGGCAGCCCATCTACCTCAGCTTTTGCCCTGTGCTGCCTGGGACAGAATCCAGGTCCCACCATGATCCAGAAGAAGAGGCTGTAAGATGGATTTATAAAAATGCTACATATGAAAACCTGAAATACATCTAAATTACAGCCACAATACTGATAGGTATATCCACGCATCTCCAGGCCGCTCCCGGTCAGGGACCGGCTGGGGGCTTGAACCCTATCCAGGCAGCATAAGGGACGAGGCAGTGGTACACTCCCACCTGTCTCAGGGTACACTCCCGCCTGACTCAGGGTACACTCCGACCTGTCTCAGGGTACACTCCCACCTGTCTCAGGGTACACTCACGCCTGACTCAGGGTACACTCCCGCCTGTCTCAGGGTACACTCACGCCTGACTCAGGGTACACTCCTGCCTGTCTCAGGGTACACTCCCGCCTGTCTCAGGGTACACTCCCGCATGACTCAGGGTACACTCCCGCCTGTCTCAGGGTACACTCACGCCTGTCTCAGGGTACACTCACGCCTGACTCAGGGTACACTCACGCCTGTCTCAGGGTTCACTCATGCCTGACTCAGGGTACACTCCCGCCTGTCTCAGGGTTCACTCACGCCTGTCTCAAGGTACACTCCCGCCTGTCTCAGGGTACACTCCCGCCTGTCTCAGGCTACACTCCCGCATGACTCAGGGTACACTCCCGCCTGTCTCAGGGTACACTCACGCCTGTCTCAGGGTACACTCCCGCCTGTCTCAGGGTACACTCCCGCCTGTCTCAGGGTTCACTCCTGCCTGTCTCAGGGTACACTCACACACAGATTTATGCACACAAACACACTGCAGGCAATTTAGAGACACATGTTCACCAACTGGCTGTATTTGGCTTACAGGAGCACGCCAGTGTACCCAGACGGAAGCCATACAACACGAGACAAACACACAAAAAACGCACGTGAACAAAAGAAAGACAAAGAATACTGCATTCAATACTGTTTGAGGTCCAACTGTTGAGGATCAATGAAAAGTGTCACATATTCTGCCCTTTGCTGGCCAGGAACTAAAGTGCCCAATCAAACATCTAAGAGTGACACGGAAGGACGGCATTCCAGTAAAAATTTAGCATTTCAAGCAAGGGATTCAGATTATAATTATTCACACAGGACTGACCCCTTTGCTTTTCATAGGTGGCATCCCTTGCTAGAAATGTCACAAGGTTGGTGCCCTTTGACCCCAAAGTGAACATCAGCTGTTTGGGGCCCCAGGGACCCCGCTGTTGACCACATGGAAAGAGCCTGTGTGGAGGAGGTGGGGGAGGCGGGGGGGAGCGACACAGGCTTTGACAAATGAGTCTGCGTGCTGGTGGCACCACTCTGCTGCTCTGTGGCTCAGGCGTGCTGACAGTGTGATTAATATTTGTTTGGCATTAACCTAATTTATCAAACCCGCATGGGGGCACCCAGGAGGGACAGCAGACGAGCGCACAGATTATTGTGTCTTTATTTTATTTTATTTATTTCTTACTCCTTTCTGTTCTGTGATTGAAAGCACAGATACACATGTGGCCATAGACTTTGGTTTGTCTTTATGCATGCATGTCTGCATTGCTATATATAGTATGTATTTTTAACATAATTATGTGAAATTGAAAGGGGTCTTAAGCACTTCTTGTCCCTATTTCTTGCCCTATTTTATCGACATCTTTGTGTGCAGCTTTCTTACTCATATTTATTATGGCTTGGAGTAACCCTTTTGCCGTTAACATAGTTAATGCAGCACTTGTAACTCAACAAGTAAACTGTTGCAAAGGTCGTGTGTTTGAATCCCCAAAACCACACATGTAACCCATCCCTATACAGTAAGTTATTTTTTGGATACATGTCAGATCAGATGTTTCAAAGTAACACTAGTAAATGCCAAGAAGTGTGTACACCTGTATATTGCCTATAGGAAGTGATGTCATTTTGAAAGTGGGAGGAGCCTTAGTGATTTTGCAGCTCCACCCCCAGCTACCATAAAGGGTTTGTTCCCCTTGTATAGAATGCTGCTTATAGGCTCTAATCAATGTATGTAGCTTTACTGTCCATCGGGTGTGAAAAAAACGCTGAATCAGCCTGCACGGCATATTCCATTCCACCTGGAAATGTCTGCCAGAACTGCAGAAACCAGTCGTTCATCTTGCCCTCTCACTGAGAAGAAACTCCCGGAAAGTTTGAGTGTTTTGAAGAGGAATGTTCTGTGGTCACTGCTTATCAGCGTATGAACAAGGACCGAAACAAGTGCTTTCAAAAGGGAGGGAGGAGAGCAGATTTTAAACCATGAAATCGCGAGTTTATACGGCACGTACTTAAACGTTTTTACAAGGTGGTGGCGGACTGACATGAAGCCAGCTGACTTCTTATTTCCGTTTCTCTCGCTCTCTCTCTTTCTGTGGGATTATGTCGAGACATGCATGCTGCCTTTGAGATAATGTTGTTTCTGCCAGGGTGAGTTTCAGATACAGCTGACAGCTAATGGATCAAAAGACAGGGAGGCCATCACTTTGCCAGTCATTGATGCTAAATGCCACATCTCGGACGGATTTCTCACAGGGCGTGCCCCCATGTTTTGCGGAACTCCCACCCGAAGGTCCACTGAACCACACCCCCGCCTGTGTCCTGCCATCACAGGACCTCAAACCCCACCCACTCAACCTTGATGTTTACCTTTTGCCCTGAACACACACCTAACCTGCGAAAATGTGGTGAACAGAAGCAAAATTTGGAATGTGAAAATAAAGTGTTTTGGTGTGATGGAGCAGGATTAGTGAGGCAATATGGCTGCTGTGACTGTGTAGATTAGGTTAATGCCGATTCCATGGTTGGTATAGAGATCAGCTGATTCTGTTTCTAAATTATGTATTGCTTCAGATAAAAGTGTCTACTAAATAAATAGTTATGAATGCACTTTAACAGTCATGTTAAGTGTAAGTAAGATCTATTTAGGCTCTACCAGCTGTGACTCTTCATCATATAATCACATTGTATGGTTCAGTATTCATTATAAAAATGTCATTTGAGAGCACTTTAAACCTAGCTTCCAAGCATGTGTCATTTTTTTGAGAAATAGTCTCTTTTTCTGCCAGACATAATATTCCATTTTCAGCCTCTCTCAGTCGTGAGACATGATCACTGTATGTCGGTACATCCGCGGCAAATTAATCTGTAGCCCAACCCACATGCAGCAGCAGAAAGAACATCAACTTTCTCTCTTCCTCTCCTGCTTTTCTCTATGAGAAAGGCTTAAGATCCACCTCCGCCTGAACCCCCACCAAGCCCCCGTTTTTCCCCCCACCAAGCCCCCGCCACCTTGGCACGACAGCTGGATTGCACCATGACCTGCCGGCCCCCCGCCTCTCACCCCCGATCCGGCCCATTAATGCGTTGCCTGTGTCCCAGTCATTCTTGCCTCTTAACATCCAAGCGGAGCGTGAGGTCACTACGGCGAGGGGCAGTGACCTGAGCGCACACGAGGCGCAGGTGCATTTCCGCACTGGAAACAGGAAATCGGATCACTGTGCTATCATTCATAGTAGAGAAGGCTCCCGCGGGCTTCCATAACAGTGCCAGTTACTGCCCATATGTAGACCCATCATAGAATGAGTACAATATGCAGGGGAATAAGACAAATCCAGTTATACAGAACCGAAATCGGCAGGCAGAAGGTAGTGTCAGGGTCACTGGTCTAACCAGGTCAAAAGTCAGGGGGGTCAGTCCTACAGGTACGCATGGAACAGGAGGCGAGCACACCTGGAAGATCGGAGTGAATTGGAACTAGAGAGGGCTGGGACAGAGCAGAAGAGCAAAGAGACACATGTGCAGGACACATATGAAGATCTCAGTGAGTGGGCCTTTAATGAGAGTGGCACAGGTGTGTCTGATTGCCTGGTGGGTCGCAGTGCATCCTTCTCAACGCAGTGCATTCTCCTCAAGGCAGTGCATTCTCACTCACAGCTGCTGTAATTGCTTCAACTATGGCTGTATGCTACCAATCTCACTGCACTGCAATTAGTGTAAGATGCCTGCTATTGAGATTAAAAAAACACTAAAGGAAAAAAATAATAAAAAATACTATGCTTATTATTATTGATAATAATAGTAATAGTAATTTTGGGCAGGGGGTGGAGGGCAGGTGACAGCTTGTGAATCCTTTTCCTTTTTTTTCAAGCTGACATGGTGAAAGCCACATTATAGTTTCCATTGAATCCTAGAAAATGGAGGAAATCAAACAGACGCCTGACTCTCCTCTTAAAACCTGCATTCATTCAAAACATTTTGTATTTAGCAGCAGGAAATAATATTTTCTGGACAGATTGAAGCTCCCAATACCCCCCACCTTGTTGCAAACCTGTGCACAATGGCACTTGACAAATGATGAATGATGCAAGCCCAGTCTTTCACAGCAGTTCCAATCAGACTGTGCTGCTGTTTGTTCAGCCAAAGTGTTGCTCAGTTTCAGCAACTTGTGTTTAATAAAAAATACCAGTTTCTGTACCAATCAAACATCTTCATATCTAAACAGTACAGAAGTCCCTTTGGCAGACGATTTGGTAAATGCTTAATAATTTCTGAATTTAGAAACATGCACATATTCTGAAAGCTGTTATATATGACTTGACAGATGTCAACTATCAATATCTGTCATTAAAACTAATAACTCTGTGCTTACGAGCAGCTGGTCTGTTTTTTCCACTAGTCTGGCAGTTTTTAATGGCAAAGTTCGTTTTCCATCAGATATAGGTGTTTTGGGCACGTAATGTTTGTAAAGCCCTATCTAATGATATCTGTAATCTAACCTCTGCCTTAATTACAAGATGCAGGAGTTTATAAATCCTAATCCTTATCTCCTTTTTCTCCTGATCTAATCTTCTGATATTTTTTGCAACAACTGTCTGTGGGTGTGTTTGTGTCTGTGTGTGTGTGCATGTGATCCAGGTATACATTACATTGTGGGGACCAAATGTCCTCCAGTGTGATAAAAATGTGTTATTTTGACATTGAGGGGACTATTTTTCTAGTTTCATATTGTAATCATATTGTTTGCTTTTTTTATATGAATAATATATCATTATAATTTAGGTACATAGGTATATATCAAATATACTAATAAAATCCACACCGGGCATTTGGGCTTTTATATTTGTTTTGATCTTTCTTCTGGTAATCATTTAGTTTGTAACGTGACTGGCAATAAATCATTCTTGGGTTGCATTCATGCTCATTTGAGGTATAACTTTAAAAAAAATCTTCTTCTGCTCCTTGTGTGTCCATGTCTATAACAATTGCGGTTTTTCTGTATTAATGCAGACAAGGTCACCAGGGTTATATACAAGTGTTTGATATTACAACCAAGGAGACCTCAATAGATAGTTGACACAAGTGTTTGTTGAAACAATTTAAATGAGTATGAGAAGAGTGATTTGGCGAAGTCCGTCTCTTGGTCAGCGGTTCCATCGACTCTGAAGCTGACAGATCTGGCTGGATGATCAGGCAGGAGGCGAAGAAGCCAACCCCGGACCAGGACAGGGTGACAGATCTGGCTGGGCGACCAGGCAGGAGGCGAAGGAGCC
>JABFEB020000020.1:16443974-16460095 GCA_019775895.2 Stomatorhinus ivindoensis | reverse complement strand
TCCCCAAAAAAAAAACCTAATCCTTAGAGACAACAATTGTTTAATAGGCTTCTGTAACCTTAAGCAACAGTTCTCTCTTTTCATGTAGCATAAATGCAAACATGTGTACTCTATGTGTATGTGCAGGCCCTGGCATCCTGGGTTGCTGGGCCTAACGATGACATCAAACGGTGAAGCCCATCTCGTGCTGAACTGCAGTTGCCCTGTCGGCTGGCCTGCTCGGCACCTAATTAAATGGCGAAAGCAGCACATATATTTGCTTACTTCTGCTTCCTGATTATCAAACCGCATTTACTTAATTTGATTCTGCTTATCTGCATAGTGACAGCGATTTATCAGGATGTTTCAAGTGAAGTGGGCCTCTTGTTTAATGTTTAATAGTAAAGTAAATGGAATGCCCCCCAGCTCACTCTGTTAGTCTTTTGTTGCATTCCGATAAGCCTAATCATCCCTCACACTGGGAAAAACAATGGAGGTGATCCCAATATTTGGTGATCATCACAGATATAGTACATATTAGAAAATAGAAAGCTATTTATGTCTGCTCAAATTGGTTAATTAAATAATTATTTTAAAATTATTAATGTCCTAGTCCTTTATGCATAATTTGAAGAGGTGGTATAGATGTGGGTGGAAAATTTACGATTTAATCATCTTCATCGTTCTGAAATTCCAAAGCCACATTAAAAACCAAAAAGGTGTGTGCGTGTGTGTGTGTGTGTGTGTGTTTAAAAAGAAACTTGGGATTCTGTCCTTCCTGAGACACTGATTACAAAACCAACAAAATCATCCAAAATGCCCATTTTTCTCCAGCAGGAAGTTACAGAAAAATCACTTAAGTTGCTATAAAATTGCCAAATCATAAATTGCTGAAGGAAACATTTTTCTCCCAGACGTCTGGTGAGTAGTGGGCCCCGCGTTGGACTCTCCCTCAGTGATGTGTGAAATTGTTCCAAGCACAATAGTTCCCCTGCAGATAATTTCAGCCCAGTGGGCCAGCTTACCTTGGCAGAGTCCATTGGCCGTGTCACCTGGGCCTCCTCACCTGCCCTCTCTGACTCGATTGTTCCACTAAATCCTTCCCAGCTTGAGGACAAAGCAGCATTAAAGGCTGTCATTGGCAGCATTTATTGACACAGTGAGGGGAAACTAAAGTTTGTGACAAATTGACCATCTGGTCATATTTACTAACTGAAGCCAACTTGCCCGGGGCAGGCATGCTCCCAGACCCAGTGGACCGGAGGAAAGGTCCCTCCTTTTGACTTCTTCAGCAGAGAGGCTGGGAGAACAGCTGCTGGGGGCCACATACAGAAGCTTTTGTCTGGATCTGAAGGGGTAACTAGTCAATGTCTGTGTCACTGATTTACAGACAAATAACCTTTCATTGAAAACAAGGACTGCTATCTATTAGCCAGAGTCGATAGAAGTGCTGGTTTCCCTACAGCAGACTGAAATGATAGGGTGCCAGACACGTAGCCACACCTTCTGTGCCAGTCCACCAACCAGAAGGTCACATCAGTCATAGAAAAGCATTTGATTGGTGAGAGTAATTGCAGCTGAAAACTACTTGATATCGGTGATAGTGATGCTGTGGAGTTCTAAATTAAATCATGAATTGAGTTGCTATTTGTTTTTTGGTCACACATTGCCATAACATTTGTACAGCTTTGCACATTTTATGTGGCTTGCACATAAGGTTGACTATGTCTATCTAGGGTACAAGAACAGACCTTTCTAACGAATTTAAGATAAGCGCCCTTTTCTGAACCATCATATGAAATTATATTGTTGTTTTCATCGCATTTGGCTTGAACACCCACTCATCTAACACCCACCCATCTACATTGTTTTTAGGCTTTTTCTTTGATGTTCTATAAAATTTAAAAAAGAAAAATGTATGTATTTTTTTCAGTAGCCTTTAGCTGAAGTATGCTGTCAATAAAAACTGTAATTAGAACCTGTCATGATTATGGATACAAGTGTGAAGTGGGAACATTAACATTTAAAGGTTTACATGCAATCTCTATTTAAATCTGAACATAAGCTGTAATGCAAAATGTTTCCCGAAATCTCACATCCCTTCTCCAGTTACTGAAGTAGTATAACTGCACATTAATTGACTAAATGTTTAAACGCAGTAATTTGTCGTTCTGTTGTCAATGAAACTTGCTAAACTGTAGGTGTTGCTTTAAAATATCTAGCCTGCGTCCCCAAACCCTGTGTGCGTGCAGCTCAGAAGACCCTGTTAGATATTGAATTATATGCCTATGCACCCCCCACCTGTGCACTCTGCAGCCCTTGTACACTTGTGTACCAGCTGGATGTGCAAAAGCTTTTAAACTCACACCTAGTGATGGTAGCGACAAGCACGCCGCTCCCTGAATCCCCTGATCCCCTCCCAGCTCCATTCCTGCAACATCCCATCCATCAGAGCACCAGAGCAGCTGCAAACTGGTCATGTATCACCTGACCTTGTCTGCCACGGATTAAAATTCTGTCCACTCACACATGCTAATCGGGTTTCTAGCTTTGTCATTTCACCACAGGCCTTCTAAGACCAGTGTTTCTCAACCTGGTCCTCGGGGACCCCCCATAAGGAGCAGGGAAGGAGAAAAAATGTGGACTGTTTGGCAGGGAGATGGGAGGGAGCAAAAATGTGGACTGTTTGGCAGGGAGATGGGAGGGAGCAAAAATATGAGCGTAGACAATAGGAATGGTGTTTGGTGACTGAAAAAGGTGCTTTGATGACACACTAAGGAAATTATCCACAGGCCAGACCATCCCATTTGACAACGCTTTCTGTTTGACCTTTGAAGAATGTAGCCTACAAAGGGTATACCTTCGTAGCACTTGTCCTTCAAAGGATGCATCTGCGGAATTCAGACACAACCCATGTGGGTCCTACACACAGAATCATTGCTGTATCTAAGATGGCATTTCTACATCCACATCCCTTCTTTTTGAGAAAAAACTCAAAATGTCCTTTCTGCTGGTAGAATGCGCTCACAGTGTCCATGTGGCTGAAGGACAAAGTGCTAAGGTCTTTGACGTTTGTTTAATGATGCAAAAATTTACTAAGCATGCAGACCAGGTAGTGTATTTATGCCTGTACGAAGAAATTAGCCAATATACTTGTCTTACTTTCCAGCCTTGTGCCCTTTGCTTTCTTGGAGGGGATCCCGCTCCCCCAAAACACGATAAGCGGTTCAGAAGATGGATGATTGGATGGATTTTTATTACTTTCCACTGAAATGCTATCTCCATTTTCTTCTTTTCTTCTGTTGTTCAATTAATATCAGAAAATGCTCAGTAGAATGACAGGGCTCAATTTCATTTCAAGCAGCTAAGGACATCTTGGAAGGAATTGAACCTTGCAGCACTTTCTACTTCTGGCTTTGAGAAGTAATATATCTCAGTTTGAATTCACATTGCATTTCAAATATTCCTGAAACCATATCCAGGAAAAGTACACAGAAGATGCATCCTGATTCAGTGCCTTGTCACAGAAAGCCTTGAGCCTCAACCAGGATGCACAGCACACAGGTCAGGAGAGAACGGGATGCAGGTATAAACTCACATACTATTAGCAGCTTAGAGACGCCTTTGCACCTCACTGCATGTTTTCAGGAGAAACCAGAGTGCCTGGAGGAAACACACTCAACACAGACGGGGACGTAAATCTTCAACCCCATGGGCATGACTCTACAACACTAGCTACTAAGCCACAGTGCCACTCTACAGATTAAACATGTGAACCAAACAATATATATTCAGAGATAAAAGCTTTAATCTCATATAGGGCTTTGTATTATGCCATGCCTGTAAAATAAAGCAAACTGACCAACTCCCCAAGTCTTCCACAAAATGAGGAGCCCACCTTGAACCAGTCATGGATTTCTCAGGTTATAAGTATACCTGAAACAGTGTACCTGAATTGGTGTACCTGAAACAGTTTATCTGAAATGCCATACCTGATTTGGTGTACCTGAAATGGTTTATCTGAATTGCCATACCTGAATTGGTGTACCTGAAACGGTTTACCTGAATTGGCGTAACTGAAATGGTTTACTTGAAATGGTGTACCTGAAAGTCCAATGTCACAATGATTGCCGTGTACACAGTCTATAGACAGTAGCACTTCCTCTCTTGAGAACATGGTGTTTCATACCACGAACGACTACTTTATCTCAAACATATAGTGCAGTGTTTTGTAGTGAATCAGGGCACTGTTTAAAATCACGTATTTGCAATTCTTATGATTTCAAATTATGAGAACTATTTATTGTGTGATTTTCCATGACTGCAATAATCATTCATATTCAAATAAACAGAATAAAGCCTGACCTGAATTACAATGCATTAAAACTGCTCATTGGCTTTATTTAAAACAAACAGACTGACTGGATGTTGGGAGATTGTCAAGCTATTCTGTAAATACTCAGATTGCGAGATGGCATGACGTGGAGTTTTCCTGATTCATATTCCCAGAAGTCCTATCAGTGTCCCAATTTCTGTTAGATTTGACGACTCAATGATGTTATAAATGTTGCTCAATTGTAGACAAGCACTTTTCAAACTGAAAGGATAAAACTGGGGAAAGCAGATGGCTGAGAAATCTAAGTGTTCGTCCACTTGGAGGCTTTCAGTATGTCATTGGATGTGATAGGATGACACGAAAGCTGCCTTTTGTTCCCTAAGAGCAGACCAATAGGCTTGGTACCAGGGCTGCAAGCGCCTGATTGCAGTTCTTAGGATCACTGGGGTAACTCATTTCAAATGGAGGCACCTACTGCATGTCAGACAGTGTTATAATGTTACATGTGACCAACCCCAGGCAGAAGTTATGGAGGCTGAACCCAAGCTGAAGCTGAACTCAGCGCAGCTCTCAGAAACACCTAAAACTGAAGGTTGCTGACATGACAAAACAATCATTTAATAGTTTATCATCACTATTAATCTTTGTGGTGTCACTTTGTTGACTTTTTAGCAATACTCTTACTTTTAGGTTGGACCAGGGGACAGGAGAAGAGATGTTCCTGCAAATTCGTAGTGAACAGGAAGTCGTTTGTATTTCCTAATATGCACATTGTGTAAAAGAACTTTTTAGCAGATGTAAAAGGCTTTCTTGTATGCTCAACGTAATGTACAGTTGGTGGAGAATAGGATAGTCAATTATCAAGCTTCCTGCAGTGGGTGTATCACACACCAGAGGCCTCATAGCCTGTCACAACAGCAATTATTACCTAGATAATGCTTGCATTATTTTGCATTCTCATTAAATATCACTGAGGCTAATATTCACTGTGTTTTATATTTCATATTAAAATGTTAAATATGTTGTGACTATGCAGCTTTATTACAAAGTATGCATGCCTGAATATATGTATGTATACACGATTATTATTAATAATATTATTGTAGTTGTTATTAACAGTATTATTATTGTTATTATTAGTTGTTTGTTTGCTTATTTGTTTGTTTATTATTTTAATCTCCTCAACTTTTGCCAGCAGTACCTGGGAAGTCCTTGTCTCGAGCCAGAACCCAAGGCTATTAGCCCAGTACTTTGCGGAGGAACATGAGCAGTTCCCATCATTGCGATCATCTGCACCGTTCCTCACAATGTAATGGCAGGTATTTATCATATTTTCTTTCTGCAGGAAAACCATTGCCTGAACAGGAGGCAAATATGTGACATTCAGTGAAAAGTAGGGCACAATTCCCGAATATGTGGCGTCCACTTCAGGTTTATGAAACCTTGAAACCCCTGCAGCCACGTATCATTCAGAGATTTAGCCCATTCCTTTGCTACCTCCACTTTCACCTTCTTCATTTGAACACCTGGAAACATAATCAATTACCTGGGTTTCAGTGTTATGGAATTCGTATTCCTCTGACTTCACAAAGGAGCTGCTACCGAAGAGCTCTGCAAAACCATGATCTTTGAAAATCAGATGAACAGATTAAAATGTCACCAATAAAGATGATAACAATTCCCCAGGGATACTTATCTTAAAACCCATTGATAAATGCCTGCAACGCAGCAGGCGCAATGGCAAGACCAGACAGCATAACTAAATATCCATAATGTCCACTTTTAGTGTGACAAGTGGTTGTCTTCTCATCTCCTTCAAGGATCCATATTATATTGTAGACACTTCTTAAGTCTAACTTTTTGACGAACTCATGTGCAGGAAGCAGGGACAGTGGGTAACGGTACTTATTGCCTAAGACCACCATCTTTCTTCTCTGCAAAGAAGAAACTTACAGAAGTGTTTCTGGCAAGAGGGAAAGATGATGACTGTGTATAGTAGAGACTGAGGCATGTGAGGTTGTAAATATTATTATTATTAGTAGTAGTAGTAGTAGTAGTAGTGGTGGTAGTAGTAGTAGTAGTAGAAGTAGTAGTAGTAGTATTGCTGTTCTTGTTGTTACAGAAATGTATTTTTCATACGGCACTGGAAAGTTCAAGTAAAATCCAGTTCACTTATTGAACTTTTTAGTCAACTCTGAAGGAAACACATTGTTATAAACATGAAAGTGTGCGTTTAGGCACATGAGTGAATGCTCTTAATCATATTTCTCATCACAGTAATTCTTTTGAAGCTGAACTTGCAAGTGGGAAAGAAAAGTTTTAGTAAAAGGTATCAAGCAAAAACGAGACATTCTGCCTGGAGGAGTGATTCATTCATCTTTGTTTTCTTAAATCCAAAATGCTTTCTCAAAATCCCAAAGCTTTTGTTGCACACTAGCAACAAATAAAAACCTATTGACTCCTATACAAAATTATGAGAGAGAATCAGTTTATGAATTTACAGAAATTCTGGCAACAATTTATTCAGCTGGTGGAATATTTCATGTTGCTTGTGGACAGATTTCTGACAGATTCATCCATAGGTTCTGATAGATTCATCCATAAGTGTACATGTCACCAGGAATTTGCATACATCATTAAATTCAAATATAATTCATATAATGCCCAAACCCTAACCCCTAAGCCTAACCTATCCCAAACCCCCTAATTCTAACCTCTAACCCCTAACCTCATGCAACCCAAGAATAATAGGAGAAGCACTTAGAGGAGGGAGCTTGGGGGTGGGGGGTATTGAAGACAGCAGTGGAAAGGAAATAAAACGTCATGAAGATGTCACATGGTAAAGAATGAACATTCATTCATGCTATTTCAATAATAATAATAATATACCTATTTGGCAGCAAACTGGACCATATAATACAGGAGTGGGGGTGGGAGGTGGTAACTTCATTAGAATATAAACATATACAAAAAACTTCCAAAAAAAGAAAAAACCCAAATATAAGGTAAACAAAACAGTTGGGCCATGGATCAAAACAAAAGTATCACAGATGAATAGGTGGATAGGCTCTTGCTGAAACATCACCCCCATCTTACAGGATAAATGTCATATGGTCATATGGTCTCCTATATCATAAATAGTGGGGTCTGAACTGATCATGTAGGAGAACAAACAAGCCATACATGTCAATCTCCATGGCTCCTTTAGACAAGTCATCAACATTATTACCCTGACAGTCTATCCATCACCACAGAGGCTTCTCTACTTTCGGGACAACCGAAGGCTAAAAGTAAAGTGCAGAATTGCATTCTGGGTAAGTAAGTAAATTAAGAAATAATCAAGCATGGCCTTGGTATGAATCTGAGCCCATTATTTAATTTTTACATTGAGCTTGTAACAAACTCTCGCAGCGGATGATTCACAATACAGATGTCAAGCGATCATCAAAGTAATGTACCGTATCAGACTGCGTCTAAGGAATGGTATTCTTGCAGCAGAATGCTATTTATGTGGAAGGTTATTTCTGCTAACATCATGTTTATATAGCCTGTTTGGGGGGGGGGGGGGTTATATATCTAACTAAAGGTGGTAGCAGATGCTAATGTAAAATCATGCCTCCAGGATATTTGTCTTTACACAGCCCCAAGTTTCACACACACTTTCCATGTTTGATGTGTATGCTGCTTCAGGTGCCCCTTTCAGTCTGAAGATGCACACCATCAATGGATCACCGCCTCTGAGAAGGAGCCGGCATGTGAGAGTCTGTGTTTAGGCACTTGGTTAAGTGGTTATTGTAAAAGGAAGAGTGGATATAATTAATAAAGAGAGAGAGGCAACTTTTGAACTTATCGTAAGCTTTTTGATGTCACAGACCTGGAAAAGTGGTTTTAAGCAAGAAATGTGAGCTTCATCACATCAAATTGTAGATATTTCAAGGTTCAATCACACATTTTTGCTACAAACATGAATCATGAATCCAGTAGCACAGCATAGCAGCCAATCAATGTAAGTGCATTAGATACTAACAGGGTGACTTGGAAGATCACTAAGTAGCACTGTGGCCTCAAATTTGCAAGCTCACTATAACTCTCTGCTGCAAAATAAGACCTATCCCATTCCATCCACCTTCTACAGAGCTACCACTGAGTATGTTCTCACATGTTCTCTGGTTCTAAGACCATCAGTCCCTCAAGTGGGTCGCTAAAATAGCAGATTTCCACGACCATTCTGCCGTCCTTGCCTGACATCTGCAAAGGACACCATACCCAAGGGGCTTCTGGCATGATGAGAGACCTGTCCCACCACTGCTGTCCAGTAGCAGATCCTACAGCCTCAAAGACAGAACAGTGAGGCTTAAAACAGGTTGTTCACCTGCTGCACACTTTGGCTCGTCCTAGTGTGAAACTGGCTCTGCTAAAAGAATTCACTGTCCCTCTCTCTATACTGGACTCACAGCACTGACATTAGGATCCATTTTATCTGTTTATACTATCTGTTAATTCAATTCCATTGCCTATTTGCACAATCGTTCTCACCTAATCAGATTTTAAATGGTATTTTTTGTTGAGTTCCTGTCTGTATGTTAGTGCCGTATGTCATGTTTATCTATTTTACAGTCATGCTCTGTTGATTTTATGACTAATGAGAAATGGCATTTAATCTTAGGGTGTGTCCCATGCGTCATAGATTTGAGATGATAAAGTTCCTTTGACCTCACCATCCATCCATCTGTCCATCTTAATGTGGATGCAGGGAAAATAAGAACGAGCTGAGATTACTTAGTTCCGTTCACACAGAAATAGCATGTTTTCTAAAAAAACATCTAAAACATTCTAAACAATAATGCAAAGTTATAAATGGTATCGCTTTTTCGGCTTGTAACTGATACATGGATATTCAGTAAAGTAATATTAAAAGTTACAACCTTTGTCCAGTCTTGCTTCTATTAGATAGCATCCATCTTCTAACTGCTTGTCCTGGTCAAAGTTAAGGGGTAGGTGGAGCCTATCCCAGGTAGCAAAGGACATGAGGTTGTGGTGCACCCTAGAGGAGATGCTGCACACAATCCCACTCACTCTATAAACAGAATTATCAAGTGTGAGGTGCGATCCAGAGAGTAAAAGACAAGACCCAGATTTTGTTTAAACCAACCAGTTGAGTCCTCTGTTACTGTCATTCTTTAAACTCAACTGGCTGCTTGAAACAAAGTCTTGGTTTGGACTTTTACTCTCTGGACCTGAATTACCCACCTCTGATTCTGGGGAGACAGTGGAATTCTTACACTACAGTTGCAGGGTGGGACATACAAACTGCAGTGCAATACGAGATATGACAGTGTTAGACAAAGTAGTACAATATTGGAATCAAGCAATAACGCATCACTCGTATGTCAGCTGAAGACACTTTTAATGACGGTTAATCAATTACAGAAATAATAAAAATAAAAAAGTAGAAGTTAGAGTGTGTATTAAAAGTTCAGTGTACAGTGAACTAAATTTATTTCCCCAAGATCAATAAATCCTATCTTATCTTATCTTATCTCGTCTCATACTATATTATATTGTGAAATATCACGTTATTCCAAAAATTAAACTAGACTATATTATGGTGTTTTATCTCCGTGTGTGCATAACCAACATGGTGTGCTGGTTTTCACTCCTTATTGCTTTATCGTTTTAATTAGACAGAGATTGGTTCACCTGGTGTTTTCAGGTGCAAAGCGGGTGTTAATTAAAACCTTCTCTGAATATTTTAGGGCCTTATTTATTAATTTTTATTGAACTTTTGTCCAAAGTGTCGGACAAGTAAGGAAAACAGCACATTATAAGCATACGTGCTGTGGGTTCCACAGAAGCCCGTGGTCTTGGCTCTTCCAACCACAAAAACCTACTCACAGAAAATTCTGAGCTAGACAAGCTGGTGAGGTTCTTCAGCCTCGTGCAGAATAAGGTGGGGGCAACGTGGGAATTCATTCGATTAATAATATAATTAAGCTATATGTGTCAAGGTGATAGATCATGAACACCTAACTCTGGTTAAAGACTATTACTATAGCTCTAGAATCATTCTTATATCTTTATAAGTTTGAGTAACATCCACTTTTGTTAGGAATGTCTTTTTAACATATGGACTTCCTGCTGTATGTTTCAGCTACAAAGGGTTAGCTGTATAGGTTGATAAATAGGGTGACCAGCTAATCCATGTCAGGAAGACATTTTGAACTACTTCATGTTTTACAAACTACTTTAGAACTGAAAGACTCCTGTGTTCTGCTAAATAGTTCAGTTTTTCTTGTGATTTGACTGGTTTGTTTCCTTGATTGAAAGACTCACCTAACTGTTTCACATTAACATTAGTGACACATGGATGATTGTAGGAGACTGACCAATCAGCATGCAGCAAGAACTCAGTGAAATCCAGGTCCTTTAGCTCGAAGTGGTAGTTTACAAACTCTGTCCTAGCTCAAAGTGTCCTCCCTGACATGGATTGATAAATGAGCCACAAATGCAGGTTGATGTTAGTTGGTTTGGGGAAAGCATGCTTTAAATAGCTAAACGATGCAGGGACTGGTAGTTGAGCTGCTGCTTGACCATAGTTACAGTAAGCTATAGCCAACTTGTTAAGCAGCCTGAGTAAATAAAGTAGGACAGTCAGACTGACTTGGTGTGTTTGAAGTAGGAGAAATACGAATGTTATGGATTTTTCTGTCAAACTCAAACTGGGGAGGGAAGCCAGGGGAAAGAATAGTTTTAATGCTACATTCAGATGTGCACAGTCTATACAGAAATGTTAGTGTCTGCCTATGGGAACGCTTGGAAGGTCTCGATCGCTATGCTTACACAATCAATATTTTTGTATAATGCATTTCACTGCATAAATATTTTCAGCTGAATGTGGAAGGTGGCAGAGAAATCCACGGGTTTATAATTTGTGAGATGCCTTTATTGGCCCTTTGAAACAGGATTGTGCTCAGGTAGGACAACAGCACAGCATGAACAAGCCTGAGGGTTGAGGCCACTTTGATGGAACATAAGTAACGCGGCGCATCGAGATCAGATTAGATGCGGGTATCGCAATTCAGCAGTGAGCAGCGTTTCTCTTCAGGTTTAGGTAAACAGTCAGCCGTCAGCATTGTGGTTGTCTGTCCGGTGTGCTACCCTGTTCCTGGTAATAGGAGGATCGATGTCCCATCGGTATCCGAATCACCGGACGGAAATGCAGACTTCAGGAAAAGGCCTGGCCTGTGGAAGATAACAGGCAGATCAGAGCTATACAGTCATGGCCTGTAACTATTTTCACTGGACTCTTGGCCCATTAGTGCTTGTTTTGAGATTTTGTTGTTAAACAGCTGTTCCTAATGAGTCTGGCCTTTTTTGTACACACACATTTTTGCTTGGACATCTAATTGGTGTTTGTGTCTTATTCACTACCCTCCATTACAGCACTCAGTGGCATTTAACCTAAACGCATGTATATGTCACACAAAAGACAAACAAGCAGCAGTGAAGAATCGCCTGAATCAATATTGATTTTTTTCTTTTTTCTCCCCCCTGTTTGTTTAGTCCTTTCATAGCAAGATGGGTGGGTAGAAATTATATAATGGAGGAAGTATGTAACGTCTCATGGGATGCCTTCAGGCAGAGATCCTATAAACTTGGCACCATTAGACGACACAACTCGACCCGGACTACCAGGCTGGATCCAGGAATAGGCAAACCAGGCAGCTGTCAAGGGGCCCTGGCACAAGGGGGCCCAGTCAAAGCTGTGACAGTAAAAGTCCAGACATCGCTGCAATTTTGGTTCAACCAACCAATTGAGTATAAAGAGTCACAGTCAAAGAGTACTCAACTGGTTGGTTGGAACAAAATCTTGGACTGGATTTTTACTTTCTGGACCTGAACTACCCACCTCTGAAAAAATATTTACTTTATGTACAAGGTTGAGTGTAGCAATATTCAGAATAGGCAGATGCCTAACGGTCCTGAATTACCTGACATGACACTCAGTTTTCTGGGTGGGGGACAAGGCTCCCAGAAACTTTGCCTAGGGCCCCTGAAAAGGTAGAGCCGGCCCAGCTGCCGACAGGGCAATTAACACATGTTGTAGGATGTTTGAGATGCGTTTTCAGGAAGACACAAAGACATGAGGAGACGCGTGCATGACTCATAGCAGTGAGGCGTTTTCTCTCAAGTGCTTTTCACACAATTACATCCATTCGTGCATTTTAGACATTTTTATAGCAGTAGGCCTCTGTTTCTTAACACTCTTTGGATACTTGTGATTTTCTGTATTTCACAATATTTGTAATTGTGGGTTTCATTCTTTTGCACATCATCCTTTATTTTTGTATATCATTTGGTACCCTTCCAATGCCTTTTGCACATCATTCAGTACCTTCCCAATGCCCTTTGCACATCCCTCAGAACCCTTTGTATATATTTTGCTACACTTCCAACGCCCTTTGCACACCATTCGTTATTCTTTGCACATTATTCGGTACCCCTCCAATGCCATTTGCACATCATTCAGTACACTTCAAGTGCTCTTTGCACGTCACTCAGTGCCCTTCCAATGTCCATTGCGCATCATTCAGAACACTTCCAGTGCCCTTTGCACACTCACTTTAGTTACATTCCTTTAGTTACATACCTATTTTTTACTTGTTTTTTTCCTGTATACTTACATTTTACTAGTATTGAATTTCACTTGCACTGGATTTTGCATTTTATTTATATGATATTGTATAGCTTATATTAATTTTATCTGTGATGTTTTAAGCATGTTGGCAGCAAAGCCTTGGTACTAAAATCTCATTTCATCTTATCTTAAAGAACATAGCAGTTATAACTACATATTTGCATATCTTTTGACGTTCTCCCCATATACTCCTGGTTCCAGATATGTTCCAGAGACCTGCATTTCTAATACACTCTGCGTTTGGTGACATTGCAAGACTGAGGTCACCCCCCCCCCACTGTCTAATCTCCCAGTGAGCTGTACAGAGTAGGAGATGACTGTAAGTTGATCTGTCACACAAGGCATCAGGTTAAAATGAAATCTGCCATACATAATGCACAGGTTTGCACCTTCTACAATCAATTCTTGGCTTTTGTATTAATATCATTTCTTTAACCAGTAAGGTGCAGGAAGTAAGAGACTGGGAGGATACAAACTGTGAAAAGGGAAACAAAAACACTGCAAAACACATCAATTTTATACATTTTATTAAAGGAGTGATCCACCATTTTTACATAATACAATTCCATATTAATTGCTGTAACTGGATGACTGATAGAGGCCAGTTTCTAGATAAAAAAAAAATGCAGTTCTTTCAGTTCTTAGAAGTTACTTAGATATATTGTAATGTATGCGCAATTCGCTCTTAACCATAAGATTGACATGATTGTATTGAGTAGAGTACCTATTATGGTTTTATGGTGTCGGGTGTGTTTTATTAGCAAAAAGTCAAATGTGAAGCAGGTTCAATGTCTAGTTCAGCTTGATACCATGATGTCAGAGTCAGATCCTCTTTTATCCATTTTTTTCAGCCTAGTAAATGCAGCCAGACTATATCTAGTGGTAGGAAATGACTATTATTATTGTAACTGTCTCTGCTTCAGGGGATGTTTTTAGAGTTATGGTGCCATCTGCATTTGTTTAAACATGCACAAATACATAGCTTCATCCTTGTCCCACACATCTGTAGCATAGCCTATCGCATGTCCTTCTTTCAGTGGGTACTTGCTGCAGGTTTCCCAGAAAGTTTAAGGTGGCTCACATAGAATATCCAGGGATTCCCAGAAAAGAGCAAAGTAACTATTTGGCCAAGTGAATGTGTATGTCATACCAGAAGGTTCAGATCCTAGATAACTCATGCTATGAACTTCTCCAGGTGCCATCTTGATAGACTTTAGTCAGAATGATGGCCCCAGGTATTGTCTCATCCACAATGATGTCCAGAGGAGATACCAAGAGAGCCTACTTTGCACTTAAAGAGCTTGAAGATACTCCAGAATTAGCAGTGACGCCAACTTGGACATAGTCTGTTAATTGACGATTCAAACGAAGTGTCATTTTTCTTGTTCCTTTGAGGCGCCTATCATATATTTTTATCATCATTGTGTATTATTAAGGAGTCCTAGGGTATGGTGTTTAGTTACTTTCTATATCAGACAATGTAAGCGAGATGGTAACTATGGTAACCATGTACCCTATCGTCACTGAGACATGGAATTTGTTACCAAACTTCTTGGGCGCATACTCTCCTATAAAAATCGTAGTAATCTTAAACCACTGTGCAATATGCCTCAGTATCAAGTCATTTTTTAACCAGGCTCTTGTCTTTGACCGACCCAGAGTAAATCCTCAAACCAGCTGTTCCACTGGGTTATTTGTATGTAGCAGGACAATGGACATTTTGCACAGAGGATTCCACTCGGCAGTTAATTTTCAGAAATGTCTGAAATGTACCCATGTTTTCAATTAGACGATGTGTCTGGCAGTGCTTTCATTTATAAACCAAGTCATTCGTAGGCCGTCTATTACACAAGGTCAGTGGGCCTGTATGTATGAATAATCGTCTAATAGGAGCAAAATGTAGTCAGACCCAGCTACTGTTTGATAGACTACTACCAAATGGAAGGCTAATCCTTAAGCAATTAATGGTTGCCAAGAGATTTGCACAAAAATGCATTAAACAAAATGGTCCAAAGAGTAAATCTCCTCTTATTGATGTGGCTAAAACTTGCAATCAGTCCCTCATCATTTTACATTTCCATAGGCTTCCAGCACAGTGCACTATATTGTGCTGAAATTTTCCGCTGCCATCCTCACTGGTGCATAGCCTGAAGCTTGGAACGGACGCGCATTTACTGGAAGACCAGCCCACTGCTCTGGAGCAGGAGGGGGGCAGCTTTTTATCGCAGAGCTTGTAATCAGACAGTCACTTGTGCAGCACGTTCAGATCCTGCCTCTTAGTAAGGTCATCCACCCCCACCCCCCCACATCGGCCCTGAGGTGACGAAGCAGATGTTTGGGTCCAAGCCCTGTCAGCTCTCGGCTGCCAGGCAGTGAGTCTCTCCTCGACGATGGCCGTCCTCCCGGTGTCCTTTTCAGTGCCGGCGACATCCAAACACAGGCCAGTTAAATGAAGGCCTGCCTTTGGATAAATAGCACCTGGGGCCAGTTGCACAAAACATCTTAACTTTTCCCCTTAAGTATGACACTTAAGGTTTAACTTCTTCTTAGCTAAGGGGTTTATTTAAGGGTTAGGGTTAGGGTTAGGGTTAGGGTTAGAACCCCTTAAAAGGTTTGCTTAGTTACGGAAAAAACATTAAGGGGTTTACAACATTGAAAGATGTTTTACAGCAGTAAAATTGTCTCGTTTCCATGGAGACCGTTCATATGCTTGGACTCGCGTCTGCTCGTGATACCTGTTATCACAAAGTTAAAAAAAATGGGAGAAAAGTAGAAAAGAAAGTCAAATATGTCAGCGGAGGAAAAGATTATACTTTTGGAGAACATACTAAAAAGTAAATTTGATCCGTAAATAACAGCAAACAGAAAACAGCGAATGTGGGAGGAAATTGCAATGAAAATTAATTCAAGAAGTCTACATTGTGGTACAACATTAGTTATTTTATGTTCATGATTGTAAACTAACTGGACATTGACTACAAATAATGATAATAATAAAAATAACAACAACTATACATATATTTGTATACCAGGGGGGTATTCCATGAAAGTAGCTAAATAAAGCCAGACTTACGCGAAAAAGTGAGACTCAAATTAGCGGCATCTCCA
>JABFEB020000020.1:16413926-16428390 GCA_019775895.2 Stomatorhinus ivindoensis | reverse complement strand
ATAGTGTATCAGTTGGGTGACACCTGTGTACTTTATGAATGGCTGATGTCATACACTAACTGTACAAGTTTCCTGTCGGATTTACTCTACTGTGGGGGAATATTTAGGCTGCATTGACCAAGCCCGTTTTTGTAAAGGACTGAGAGACGCAACCATGGTGGAAGAAGGGGCCAAATGTTCACTGGCTACAGGAAGCTGCAATTGTACACTTGGTCTTGGAGAATAATGAAATCAGATTAAAAGAAATTCAAAGTCACATCATCCAAGACAGCACCATATTCAACAACATTCAACGAGTAAGTCTGTCCACATTGGCTCGCATTCTCAAGTGAAAGCAAATCAGCCTGAAACAACTGTATAAGGTGCCTTTTGAGAGAAACTCTCAAAGAAACACAGAGCTCAGACGAGCATATGTGGATGTAAGGACAATATTGACTGCAGCACATTACACGCAACATTGTTTCCCAGTGTACTGGATAACACCATATTGACTGATTTTTGTTCTTTATTTTCAGGGAGTACTGGAAATGGATGCTCATGCATTCCCACATGAGTTCATCTTCATAGATGAGGCTGGTTTCAACCTAGCAAAGACGAGAAGAAGGGGAAGAAATGTCATTGGCCACAGAGCCATTATAGATGTTCCTGGCCAACGTGGTGGGAACATCACAATGTGCGCTGCCATCTCCAATATGCATGGTGTCCTCCACCATCATGCCAACCTTGGACCATGCAACAGAGACCATATTCTAACATTTCTGGACAGACTCCATAACATTCTCATTCCACCAGAGCGTATGAATGATGCAGACCATGCAATAACCCGGTATGTTGTAGTATGGGACAACGTGAGCTTGCATCATGCAGCCCCAGTCCATAATTGGTTTGCTGACCACCCACTGTTTCTCGTGCAATACCTCCCACCATTCTCACCATTTCTGAACCCCATAGAAGAGTTCTTTTCGGCATGGCGGTGGAAGGTATATGACCGGCAGCTCTATGTGCGCATGCCTCTTGTGCAGGCTATGGAAGAGGCATTTGATGAAATTGATGTGGGTGCGATTCAGGGATGGATAAGGCACTCAAGGCGCTTCTTCCCTCCATGTCTGCATTGTGGCCAGACCCAGCTAAGAGGCAAGATGCTGCCTAATTATTTTTTTGCCCCCTTTTTTTGCTATATATTTATTCTATATTTTCTTTTTCAGTTTACTGATTTTTCTGAGGATATTTTTGTTCGCTCCAATGTAAATATATCTGCTGTGCATATGTTGCCCTGACTTGTTTGGTGAAAAATAAAAAAATAAATGCATGTGTGTATCTGCAAATATTTCTGTGCATGTGAACACTCTAATTTTCTGCTATTTGAACTATTTTGGTATTGTGGCAGAGCATACTAAAGATGAGAGTGCTTTTCCTTATGCCCGACAGAGTGTAGTTGGTTAGGCAAAAATCTGGTGATATGACTGACGTGTGTGCCATTTAATTGAGCAGTTTGATTTTGATCATTCTATATGTAGCTTTGATTGCAGTGCTTCATTTTGCAGGATATGTGAGGTGTTTTGCTCTTTGGGTGAGGTGTTTTGTGAATTGTGCTAAATGATTTGCAACAATGAGCCTTGTTGTCAAAATTGTGCTTTAGCAATTGTAAAAAACTGTAATTGCTTGACTGAAATGAACCAACTGTCCAAAAAAGAGTGAAGCTGGTGAAATGTGTCAATAAAGCAAGATAAAGTCACCAGCTTATAACAAACACACAAAACAATGCACTAGCTTTATTGCTTGATCACTAAACCCAAACAATGATTCCGTTTTGCTCATAAAGGGACACCGTGGTCTCAGGGTTCAGGCTATAACTTTCCTACCATGTATTTCCAGATGTCAGACAATAAGTTTCTTTTTCCCCAGGCAACCATTATTGTGGGACACTTTATTATAGATTTTTGAGAGGTGTGTGTGTGTGTGTGCGTGTGTGTGTGTGCGTAGGTGTGTGCGTGTGTGCATAGGTGTGTGTGTGTGTGTGTGCGTGTGTGTGTTTTTACTCCCTACCCCTCTATCACATTGTAGACAATCATGACCCATCTTTGTAAAGATCAAAGCTCCTTGGGAAGAATTGATTGTCTTCTCCCAGAGGATTAGGTGAAGCTGAGTGTCGCTGCCAAAAGCAAATCCAGATTGAACATAAACGAGACTTGCCACGTGTCATCACGGAGATGAACAGTTTTTATTTTTTTCTTTCCCCCACATCATCTCACCCCGGTCTCAGTTCACCCACCAAATGAAAAGGAAAGACCTGTTCAGAGAATGTTAGCATTTCAGATCTTACGCAATGTACCCACAAACCTGGGGCTCTTCTCAGTAACCAGACCTTTGAGTCTCCAACAGCCTCAAGGCTGTCAAGACCTTCCAAGGCTGTTTCTTAACTATTAATAAAAAATGTCATAGAGGGCCATGGAATGCAGAAAGAAATGTTTCACGACCTCTGTTCTGGGGGCACCTCAGCTTGCCTACATGGCTCTATGTTCATTGAGAGCTCTTTGGGTTGCACTTTGTCTTTTCATATGAATAGTTTGAATAGTTGAATTAATGTCTTGCAGATTTTCAAGACTTTTATATAGCTCTCGCTCCAATACTGCTTACACTTGTCACTGAGCATGAATGGGAACCTCACCATAGCTGCACTTATACGTGGCTCCTTGATAGCTGTGTGTTAGCAAGGAGCTGTTTGCCTCACTTGTACATCTCTTTGGACAAAATTGTCTGTAAATAAATAAAAGTAAATGTAAATTATTCTTTAACATCATTTTCCACGGTCCCATACTCAAAAAAATAATAGGACAATATCAGTCACAATATGTGGACTGATATTGCATTTCTTTTTCTATCAGAAACAAAGTGTCATACAAGTGAGGAATGCTGGGGATCGAATGGTCAGCATGCATCTAAAGACTTTGCTCAAGGGCCCAACAGCGATACGTTTATACTGCCAGCCATGGGATTTGAACCCACGTACTTCCACAAACAGATGCCCAGCACACGGAGCTACATATAGTACCACTGATATAAATATATTGTAAAGCTCATGTTTTTCTGCTCGACATTTAAGCTCAGTGCTCTTCATTACACCTCCTTCCAAACAATGGTATCCACACCAAAGACAAATGAAAAGTGGGAGAACCTGAAATACTAATATATTGATGAGCCTACTGACTGGTAAGCAGTAATCAGGACTGCGTTTGCAGGCACTTCAGCAGCAGTGACGATGGGCCCATGGCCACAGATTTCCTGTATCCAAGCGCCTGTAGCACTGTTAAAGGTGCAGTATTTGCAGCACGTGCTTGTGTCTCACATTAGAGTCACACAGTCGCCATTTGTCTGGTGTATTTTACTGGCGCTTCAAATTAAGTGTTAAATCATATAACAGATTAAACTGCAGGTTAAGTCGGTCTGCACAGCTAAACTGTCCATTGAGGCAGCATTTTAATTGTCGATCATAATGGCAGTGATACTCTCCGAGGAGACTTTAGGAGAAGTTTAAGGCGGGGCGAGGGATCAAAAATTAAACTAAGGCAGCAAGCAACACCAGGAACAATTCCAAAGGTAGGTAGTATTGATGGGATATGTAACACGAGACTCGTCGAAGTGAAGCCCAGTGACTCGAAATTGGTGATGGAAGCTTGTGTCCGTTATGCAATATCATGTGACCAATGACATCCTGCCCATCCTGAGGTGCCAGAGGTTCCCTATCTTGTATGCTCTTTGAGGCTTTTATAAAAGTGAGGTGATACCTTAGAGACTGACAGCTATATAGTTTGTATTACATACAAACATCCCACCATTATGGAAAGTGGCTCTGGAAGATCCTCAAATGTGTGATTATAGCTTGAGTTGATGTTTCCCAGTAAGGTGAATGAATATTGATATGGCAAAATACTAAATTATTATTTATTATTATTATTATTATTATTAATTCCTTTGCTTGTTCAATGTGCCAGTTCTCACCTGTCCATTCCCTTGTTGTAAATCTCTTTGGATAAAACCATCTGGCAAATGGATAAATGTAAATGACTATATTCATATTATTTATCATTATTATACTGGCCAGGTTTGCATTGCTCCAAACATCTGTCATATGGCAATAACATCCTCAGTGTGCTAAATATCTTCATTGCCCCCATGAGACTGTCAAGCTGCACCCCAAGGCATCAACTCCTCATTCTTTCCCTCATCTTCCCAGTTTTAGAATTCCCCTCTAATCCCCAAAAAGTGCAAACAAACACAAATATTGCAGCACCTAGTTGGTAATAGTTTAAAAACCATTGGGTTCCATTAATGAATCCCAGATCCATCACAATATTTTATTATACATAATCACGGATAATATGTACAAGTAAACTGAAAGAATCTTTGTCTTTTTCTAAGATTATATTTAGAATAAGACAATCAGACCCTGCGGTCATACCAGTCACATTATTCATTTGATGCACATATAGATGTCATTCACAGATTGTTTGAAGCATTGTTGAATCCCACAAGGGGCCTCCGTACATTTGAATAAAAGGTTTAAAGACTCCAAACATGTTGAGGCACTTTATGAGGAACACCCAATAACTTCACGAAGCCTCATCAGCCCATCTCTAGTAAGTAGGAACACAGGAAACTACAATAACTAACACATGGTAACTATAACTGAGAAGTATGCAGCAACACAGAGAAACAGCTGCAATGAACCTCTGAGAAACCAAGTAAGAACAAGCACTAAAATACAATACTAACGGGACACAATGCAGGACAGGTGAGAACCATAACCAAAACAACCTATCACTAAGGGCACAGGGCAACAAGGAACAGGTGGAGTGAATTACAATTAGAAACACTGAATTACAAACACTAGTGATTAGGAAACAGTAACAACACAGAGGACTAGCGCATAGGACAGGGTCAGATGCACGAACCCTGACTTGGTTGTTACCAGTTTTTACTTCCTTATTATTTAATTTCTTACACATTATTATTATGCATAAACTGGCACAGCTATCTGAAGCTGAAATTATTTGATATGAGGCAGCCCTGTGGTTGTACTTTGCTAAGGATGGACCTCAGTGCTCATTCTTAGCTCTGTGTTTGTGGAGTTAGCATGTTAGCCCAGGTCTGTAGCAGGTGTTCCAGGCTCCTCTGGTAGACCATGATCAGGCATTAATGCAGGCTGCTGTAGTGGGTGGTTAGGGCTCTGTGATGGGCTGACTTCAAAATCAGCACGTCCCCTGAGCTTCCGGGGACACGCTGCAGGCTCCCTGTCACCCTGCACTGGGCAAGCTGTTATGGAAAATGGATGGGAGGGTTATACGCGGGAGCTGTGGAGCTTATCCAGTCAGGCATCTGTGCCCATATCCTGCAGGTCGTGGAATCAAATTCCTTGGCTGGTAATGTGATTCTTCTCACTGCTGAGCCACAGAGCAAGGCTCTTACCCCCAAGTCTTGCAGAGATGCTGGCTGACCCTTTATTCTGGCCATTTCTTCGTTTAAACATCACTTTGGACAGAAGCATCTGCTAGATTTATAAATTCATCTTTAGACGAAAAAGCACCTGTCTGGGTGTTCAACAGTAGAGTAGAAAGCCACCTGAAGGGCAACTGCCCAGGTCTAAGGTGGGCATCTCTCAAAAGGCACAGGGCCATACGGGATGAGTGATTGCTGCTTGTTTATATACTATCTGTTTGCACCTCATCAGGACACTGAAAGTAGAAAGCATCTCTTTGATAGACTTGGCTGCCATTGACTCGTCACACCAGCGGACACAAGAAGTGGTTGTTCACTTGGGGTGCGTTCTTAAGTAACCCCCCCCCCCTTATTGCATATGCACATGTGGGCTGCACTCAATCATTCAAACGGCCTGGCAATTGACTTTTTAAATGCCACGTATTTGTTTTCCAGGGAGCTCCTCCTGACGCACTGTCAATAGCAAAGCTCTCTGTGCAAAGCCCCTTGGTTGGGGTTCATGCTTGACGCTTTTAAGTCTCTGCTTTAAAAACTTTTTGCACATTTGTGTGTCTGTGATTTTGTGAAGCCGGGTCTGCACCTGGCATCTTGATCAGGCTGTGGACTGCCATGTGTCATCTGTATGGATGGATGGGCTGGATGGATGGAAACTGGATTGTTTTTTGTTTTGTTCACTTATTCTCCATTCAATAGTGAATGTGCATGGGTGCCTTCTCTGATTATCCTTCCTTATTGTCTGCATAGTTTGCACCATGGACAATACTGCCATTAATAATTCACAGCCGCTGGACTGCCTGTGAACCTATCTGAAGCCTCCCAGATTGAATGAAGACATCTCCATTCAGGCGGCGGGGTTGATCTCTCGAAGTGGGTCATGCTAAACCAACTGTAAAATGAAATCTACTGTTCCGGACGCTTCTCTGAGACCCTGGTGCTACGTGTCCGGTCAGCCTTGATGTGGTACACGCAGACTGTCGAACGGCATTGATGATTACAGGAAAATAAGAGCCAGCCATTTGAGGTATGGGACCTTCACGTTGCATTAACCCATCTAGTAGTACAGGTGGTAATTACACTGCCTCACAGACCCTTTGTTCTCTCAAGTATGCAAATTAATGGCACAGATTCAAAGTTCAAACAAAGTTGAACCTGTGCACTGCTCAAAGAGTGTTTCTTTTCCTCTTAATCACTTTTAAAAACATTATCCATACAAAAAAATTTTAGTAAATTTCATTGGGTGAAAATTTAAAGAATTTTCCCCTTGATCCTATGTTTAAGGGTACACCTAATGCTTTGGAGACCAGCATCACTTTTGTTGCATGCATATATTCATCTCCGCAAGAGTGAGCCAACTCTAGCTTTGTGATGCATTAACTAGAAGTGTTCATGGTGTGAAAACGGCCATCATGAACACATTATGGGCATATCAAGCATTTTAAGATTTTATAAATGAGTTTATAAAATATTGCACAGACATAGCCTATACCCTCCTTATGCGACAAGATAAAACTGTCAAACCCTCATAAGTAAAACACATCGCAGCAGGTGTCTCCAATATTTTTTTTTGCTGACCTCAGCTTCTGGGAAATTATCCCTGGAAGAAAGACCGCAATGAATGTTTCACAACCCCAGTTATGGTTTGGAAAAACATTATTTAAAAATCAGTGTTTTCCAGCCCAGTTACTTCAGGGCCCCCGCACTCTCGGTTGAAGGTCTTTGTATTGCTTTTAGTGTCATGCTGTTGGAGACACACTTGGGCCTCTATAATAACTAGATGTCAATTCCACATCATCAATCACAGTAACTTTCATTCAGCAATCTATTTCCGTGTTGATCTGGAATGTCATCCTCAGAGGGAAACTAATGTCCCCTGCTGACCCCATAAATAATTACTGCTCCTCAATATATTCTGCTTATTCTCTAAAGATGGATTAATTTTAGGGACAGTACTGGTGTCCCTGGGCTTCTTAACACGTGACTCAGTGGAAATCATCCTTGATGGGCATCACTGGGTGTTCTGAACACCGCTACTGACTATTTGGGTTTTGCTAAGCCCTGTAGGCCTGACATTGAGACTAGTTTGTGGAGAAGGTTAGCATGGACGTGCACCGGGCGAAACGGTGGTTGGTGACAGAAATAAAGGCAAAGCATGTCCTCCCATCACACCATGGCACTGGACCAATTGGGTCTAAGCTACACATTTGGTGGGATCACATTCTTTTTGCAATGTCTCTGCACCCAGGGACAGAGTTGGGACATGGATACCCTGGCAGATTCAAGGGGCCCAGTACTTTGCAGGCCTTTGCACTCCCCGGGTTAAGAATGTTTGACTTACATTGCGTATACTTAGACTAAATGCAATGGTTATAACGACCTTATACACTAAGTTGTGACACTTGTGAGAACATTGCACAGCTCCAGCAGTTTGGCAGCTCGAGGTATAGTACAATACCGCATTTTATTATCAATTGTATTATTACTGTTATTATGTACTGTATTATATTTTTTGATTTGACTAGAATTCAGCCTAAAGACAGAGCTAGAGAACGGATCGTGCTCGTAACCTGGAGACTGCCTGTATGTACTGTAGCATTATTTATAGGGGCGACAGTCAAGGTCAAAATCTAGATTTCTTGGCTATGGTCCTGTCTATAACCTATTCTTCTATAGATTAGGCAAAAAAAAGAAACAATACTCTTGATCAAATCAATATTCTTCTGTCTTTAATGCTTCTACAAGCCCTGAGAATCACACCCATCTAGTAATCCTGGTGACGCATGACTTGGCAGGGAGGACAGCATCTGTCTTTCAGCCTGACTTGTTAGGCCTGGAGCTGAAGTTCATCCATCCATCCATCCATCCATCCATCCATGAATACATCGACCCATACATCTTCCAACCATAAATCGGAGACAGGCTTTACTCAGTCTGCAGTCAGCGAGGCTGGGGTACATCCTGTTTATATGCTCTACAGAAGTCTGCAAACTCTGTACTGTTAAGAGCTGATTGAGTTTAGATTTATTTGTAAGACATTTCAAGTTACTTTATACGTTGATACATGAAATTCATCTTAAAAATCAAACAAGATTTTGAGAATCTTCCTGTTGGTGCACCAGTAGAGCATCATGTAGGTTGTGCAGTAGGGAGGTGTCACCATGGAGCCCAGAGACCACAAACCAGCTGGCTTCGGCTCAGCCCCCACCTACCCGTCACTGTCCGGTGACACTCCCTGTTGGGGTATCCCTGTTACAGGGCTGAGGATGTTCTCCTTCAGGTCCACTATATCACCTACTGACACCCACAGCACGGGAGACTTGGGCGGCCGGTGGGTGATGGAACTGTGTGCTGCTTGTCCCTGTCAGCCCGCAGTCTCACTGGGACCCACAGAAAACACAGGATTTCGATTCCAAAGCTTGGCTTGTGACAGACTTCAAAGTAAACTAGCTTAAATCAATCCTTTCAATAATCCTAGACTGGCCATTTTCCCCCCTATTTTCTTTCACTCATGTTATTGCAGGTATTTTAGGCTGCAATTATTATAAAGTTGTTTTTGTTGTTATATGTCGTCCCCATTGCCTTCACCAGAATAAGCGTTTAGAAGACTGATGGCTGGATGCTATATATTGTATCTGATCTGCTGAAGTAATCTTCACTTGATCGATTTTAGTAATTAGCCTCAAATGTCACCCTTTCTCTGCCTCTTTGTGTTTTTACTCAGCATCACATTAATATTCAGGGCAAAGCAGCAGAATCAAACGGCTCCTCTGCCAGTGTCCCAGCTTTTCATCCACCTTCGTTGTCCCAGTCGCAAACAAATGCGTTTGTTTATTGTCACCAAGCCTAGACCCTTCACTCAATAGAAAAACAGACACACATGTACAAAAACACACTGTCCTTCCATGGCACCTCCATGTGATGATGATCATGTCTGTGTACAGAGGCCCTGTAGTACCAGTAGGGGTGACAGCCAATAGAATCAGGGTGGCAGGCCTGGAAGGGGATTCTGCCCATTCTGGAGTTTCACAGCCTGAAGTATAGTCAGCATCATGGGTAGCAACCAGATCCAGTCAAAACTGGGTTAATCCCCATCCTGAGCCTAAGGCAGTTAACCGGGAAGTGTGCAGGATAATGGAAGCCTGGTATGGAACACTTCATGTTCTGAAGAAGGACAGTCGTCCTTCCCGTGATCTGCGGTGTCACTTGTCTCACGTCCTCGTGTTCGTGTCACTGAGGCTGCCTGAGTGTCGGTAACTTAAAGGGGAAGGAGGAAGTCACACTACAGGGACATCACCTCAGGGCCTTCGAGTCGCCCTCAAGCCTCCTGACAGCCAGGAGCTGGGGATTAAGCTGGCAGGCCCGGCCATGTTATAGTGCCAAGAGCCGAAGCCCATCCAGGGGCTGAATGCTCAGCAATGGAGTGCTGTTCTGCTTTCTAGAACAGTCTGCAGCACTTTGAAACAGGCACTCATATTTTCTTTTAAGCCGATTCACGCTTCCACTTCTTGCTTGTGGTTGGTCCCAGGTGACAAATCTCCTGGAAAATTACAGGGACCAGATGCACAATACAGGGATGTACATTTTTGTTCCTAAAACACCAAATAATTTCAGGAAATCAATGCTGATTAATACCAATATTGATCATTCGTTCATTAATTGCTACTTTTGTAAATATGCTTTGCTTTGGGTTTTATTTGAAACCATTTCTTTTTTTCAAAATACTATTTTGGTTGCTACTTCATTTGAACATATTTTGCTTTTTTAATGAATTGGATTTCTAGTTTAATGGGTTTTATCTGGCTGTGAGCTGAATGCCGTGGATTCTCTGAATGGTCTCTTAGCTTGTGCCCCCTATTTGAAATTAATTCTAGCAACTAGACCTTCCTGAAATAAAACATTTAAAATAGCCAAATAACTTGCACGAACATGTTCTACTTTGTTAGCAGTCATACCACCTGCGGATCAGACTCGGTAATCCATCTGAAGCTGAGTGGGTTTGGGCCGGGCCGGTACCTGCATGGGGAAGCTGGGTTGCTGCTGGAAGAGGTTCTGGTGTGGTTAGCAGGTTAGTCCATCCTGTGGTCTGTGCGGATCCCAGTGCTCCAGTGCAGTGAGGGGGACACTGCGCTGTACAAATGGTGCCGTCCTTCAGATGAGATGTAAAGCTGAGGTCCTGACTCTCTGAGGTCATAAAAGATCCCAGGGCATTATTCAAAACAATAGATCAGGTACCCTGATGTCCTGGTTAAATTTGCCCCCTTTGGCCCAAAACTGGCCACCTAATTGGTGAATTCTCTCATGCCCTTGTTCACTTGGGTTACTGTGTGGTGAGCGTACTGGTGCAGAATAACAGGCTGTCACATCATCTTGGTGGGGGCTACACAGTGGTGAGGGTTGAAGTGGCTCCCAATTGGTTCTGTAAAGTGCTTTGGGTGTCTTGAAAGGCGCTATATAAATGTAACATTGATTCATAGTTTAAATCTAGACAGTTACAAATGGCTAACCAAACACAAACCAATTTCCAAAAGTTTTACTTACACTAATAAACTCAAATTGTAAACAAACATGCTAATATGTGACTCCTTTGGCATTATAAGCCTTTTGGAGACTTCTGCCCTTGACAAAAAGCATTGTTTTGAAAGCTCTACCCCTTGTGAAGAATCGATATAAATCTTGTCTCAAGCGATTTAGCGACTGCGACATTATCTGTTTCTCCCACCATCCCACCGCACCTCCAGTCTTCAAATCAACAAGTACAAGATTTAAAAAGTGCCTTACCTATGTTTAATTGTTGTTTCATCTGCTTAATCCTATTCCTGGCTTTGAATTCTAAGTTTTAGAAGTCCCTCCCCCATTGGCCATCTATGCCAGCCTGGAGAGTGACCAGTACAATGATACCATGAAAGAGTGCAGCTTAGAACACGTTGAGGATTGTGATATGTCATTGAACTTGATTCTCTCAGGGCTATTTGGTCCTTTCCTTTTTGTGAAGCTCTAGGTTATTGCATGACTGAGAGGTCTGTTATGAAGGAGGGTGAGTAGACCTCATGTAACTCTTCTTCAGTATACCAAAGAGTTATATCCTGAATGCTGTGAATCATGGGTATATGCAGTGTCCATGCTGAAATCTACATGTGGAAACTGATGACATCGTGTATGCCATATTTACATCACGTATGCCATATTTATTTATGCTGTTTTTGGTCATTTTAGCTTGTCTTTAGACTAATGACCTATGACAAATATTGATCTTAGGACCCTTACAGGGATAGAAATCAGCAAACTTTGTGCAGTGAGAGTTATGTTAGTAAGGTTAAAAAAAACAGGAAGTGTACAGTTCACCTATTTATTGAGGCATCTTTCCCAGGCTCCTCATGCAGGTGGTTACTGTCACATCAAGCAATTCCTCAAACCTCACGGACATCAGAACATTAAAGAGCATTTCCATCCCCATGAGCTGATCAAAGGAAAGGTATGTCTGTTTGTGTCTCTGAATGAGATGTGGAGAGTCAATTCTATATTTTCCTGCCCCTTTCACCGCCGTGCTACACACACCAATAGGTAATATGGTGCTAAACATCCTTCCATCCATCCATCTATCAATTATCTATCTTCCAATTGCATATACTATTAAGGGTTGCTGGGCTGACTAGAGCCACAAGGTTGAGATACATCAACAGATTACAGTTAACATGTAATGTGACTGTTATTCCTATTTTCATTTAAAAAAAAGACACGTACGTGAATGAAAAGGCTATAAATCGTCATGAACATGCTTGCAATATTTCAACATTTCTGTTTTTCCAGCATTTGAGACAGAAATGACACCGGATAACTAACTGAACTGGCACATGATTTTTTTTTTTATTCTGCAAATATTTCTTGCAATTCCTCCCTAGAGTAAATCTTAGCTCAAGGACAATGTTTACTCAAGGCTGTACTGCAATAAATTAGTGTCCGCGTCTAGTTTGTTGTATATCAAATAAAACATCGATAATGGAGGGTAATTTTGAATTTCCTCAACAGGAAATGATAAACGTATTAACTGTGGGCTTATCAAAACGCATTTCCCTTATAATGACCACTTCCTCCTTAATTTAGTATATAAATATATTTGAGCCAGCTCTGTTAGGTAGACATGGGTGCTTTCGGTCAAACTTGATATGCGAAGAGGACAATGAATATGAGCTGTATAATGAATTGTATTTATCCAAATGAATGTCTGCCAGAAAATGGAGATTGCTTTTATTACATGTTTATTTCCACCAGTAATGCCAGTTGATCTGAATGTGGTTCTTTATGTTGCCCGTATTCCCTGATAAATTGAAAGGTTATGAATAACGTTCCAATCACATTAACATTTTCATTTAATGGGCTGTTAGATCCTGAATATGGGAGCAATTAAAAGGAAAAAAAAATGACAAAAACATCCATCAGCTCTGGAGAGCATCCAGATGCCGTTTACCCGGTGAGGAAGATAATTAGCATCTAGTACGCATGTGGTGTCTTATAGCACCCAGCATGGAGCTCTCAAGAAGGCAACCGTCTCTGGACTGGTGTCGCTTTGTGTCAGAGACTGTCTGAGACTTGCCTCTCTGGTGCTAGAAATGTGAGGATCTTAATTAGGCATTACACTGGAGACTGGAGAATCCTACGTGCAAAAAGGCCATACTCCCACTGAAAGAAGGAAATGCTCCGACAGGAAGTTCGAGGTGCACATGCTTTCACGGAGCTGCTATCACTGGCTGAAGAATCCAGTTCAATTTATTTCTACGCGTTGTAATTCCCAGCACAGTGGTGCCGAACCTTTTAATGGAAATTGGACAGAGCAGCATCATGCATCGACAGCTAATCTTAAAAGCAAGAATTTGATGAAAAGGGAATAAAAAAAACACTTTAGTAGTAGTACGAGAAAAAAATCCCTCTGTTTGCAACCAATTTGCTGCTCAACCCTGCAAGTTTTACTGTACACAGTTTGAAAATAAGTTTATTGCTGTTATTTACAGTACATCGCAAAGCTCACGATTCACGCGATGCCCTTGGCTTTTCCGTATTCACCAGCCATGAGCCAGGGCCCATCCTGTTTGATCTTCCCCCATGTTCTGTTTGAGTCAGATTTAAAGCCAGATAAAACATTCTTTAGTGAGGTAAGGGCTCTGTGTTCCCCAAGCAGTCAGCGTACAGATGCAAAAACTTAGCATTGAATGGTCCCAGTTACAAGCTGGATTCATGACATTACGTTAAACTCTCCCTCTTTCTTCATTGTCTTTTATAAAATTAATTACTTTTTACGCTTTGATTTTTTTTTTTTCCTTAAAATTTGACCAAATATTTATTCGTATTAACTGTATCACATGGAAATTCTCAGGAAGAATTAAATCTGTCAAGTTGCAAATCTTAAATGAAATAAAATAAAAACAATATGGTGCTATTACCTATGCATACTGTGAATTTACAATAATCTGGGACAATAGAGATGGAGCACAAGGAGAAACGCGAGTTTGGACGTTAGCTGATGTAGTGTGCACTCTCTGTTTTTAAACAGGAGCACAAAAACATGATAAACAGCGTCTTGCTGGGTTTAGTCTGGAGTGAAAACTCACTCAATTAGCCTACATCTTCTTCGTTTGTTTGAGTTTTAATAACCGATCTTCTGGCTGATTAAATATTTCATAATATGTCAACCTCCTTTTGAGAAAAGGTTGTAATTTGCTATAACAGGGGGTGTCACACGCCAGACTGTGTGGGGAGTCCCAGAGGGGACTGATTGGTTTGAAGGGTCCGGACTTCCTGTGTACCAGAGACGTAGCCTTGCTTGCTTGGACGGGTCCCACAAGGCAATGCGGTTCACCTCTGCACAACAAGCAAACTGTCTGTGAAATTGTGCTCAGGCAGCCTAGCTGGGCGAGACGACCTTTAACAGCCCCCCCCCCCCACACACCCACACACACACACACACACACACCCAAAC
>JABFEB020000020.1:16391260-16402778 GCA_019775895.2 Stomatorhinus ivindoensis | reverse complement strand
TGTGTGTGTGTGTGTGTGTGTTGTTTGTCTGGCTTTCTCCCTGTATCAGGTGGGTTTCTTCCCATTTTCTAAAGACATGCAGTTAGGCTAATTTTCCTTTAAGTTGCACATGATAACTGCATGTGCCCTGCATGGGCCATCATCACATATGGGGTGTATGTCAGCTTTCAGACCTATGCAAGCCAAGCTACAGCCCCCATGACCCTACCCAGAATAAAGGTTAGGAAGATGGATGGATGGATGGATGGATGGATGAATCTTCATACCTGAGTCTCACAACCCTCCACTGTTGATAAAAGAAGCATTCATTAAAAATCATTTAAATTATGCAGAAAATTTTGAGGCTAAGTGGGTTAGATGGGTTGGATTATAGATTTGCAATTATATCAAATAAAATAGCACAAACGTATTGAAGACATTCTTAGATCAGAGCAGTACATTTCACAGGTCACCACTGAGTGTTCAATCAGCTACTGCAAACTGGATATGCTTATTATCTAACTCTGATAAAACTGAATGTGAAGGAATAGGCTGATCATACAATGGGGGATTATTAATTCGAACAGAGTAGCTGCTTTTTCCGTGAAATATTTATTGTCACTGTCTATGATGTGACCATTTACATAGTATTTCAACTACATAGTATTGCCAGGAATTAAGTAAAACCCAACACAGAAGAGTAACACATTTAAGGATTCCACTAAGAGATTACCAGCCTCCTCCTCTCAATGCCTGCTTTGTGATGGCGGCCATTGGCTTCAGGATGCATGGTCACAAGACCAGATGTCAGCCCTCAGCCACTTTTTCAGAACAACTGCTTTAAACTGACTTTGGACATCTCCGTTCACGGCCGCAGGCATACAGTGATTAAAGGAAGCGGACTCATGAAGAAAAGGTTAATTCATGGAAAGAAATTCCTGTTAACAAGGGGTACTGATGTCAAATACTTACGTAGGCTTGGTGGATTCAAATGGTGGAATCAAAGAGTAAAACGTGCCCCAGACAGAAGTGTCCACTAGCCAAATAAAAACAGAAATAATAATATTAAAAATAATGTTCGCACTGGTTCACATGTGTGCCTCTCTTTCTGTAGGGGGTACCTGTCCAGACCATTCCATTCGCTGATTTGTACTCATTACCAGCGAGTGCATGGTGGGATTCACACCCCCAACCGTGAATGAGGTTCTCTCTACTCCACCCCCACCCCACCCCAAGCCCTGCTCATCCCAAGGCCAGCTACACATTTATCTTTGTTACAATATTTCTTCTTTCCCCTGGCTCAGAAAACTAAGATGAAAGACTTTGTCTGCATTGCGTGAAGTGGAACTGGGCTCTGGGGTCCTCGACCCCCACCCCCCCCCCACCCCCAGTTTCTGCAGACAAACAAACAAATCATGCTCCGCATTGCATGCAAAACAGCAGCGTGTGGGCCTCCTTTATTGGGCGGGGCCTTCTACTGTGGGAGGGGCCTAGCACAGTGGGCAGTCTTGTTTACCCGCATGATGATGACAGGCAACTTTTTAAAATATAAAATGCATAGATGCATGTGAGGATTAAAGGCATGGATGACTGTAAGTATCGTGGTTCACTCACTCCCCCTGTTTTTCCATCAGAGAGGAATTAGGACCACAGTAAATTGCTTCATCAATCAAGTCTCCAAAGTCCATAACCTGGATTTTGAAACAAGGGTGGAGGAGCCGGAAGATGCCTTTTCAGCAAGGTATTCGAAAAATTGCAGGATGTCGTTCTTCCCCCAGGCTGTTATCAGACAGTATCCCTTCAGAGATATTATAGAGATTTACCCATTATATCCTGAGGTGGCTGAAAGGGGTCACTACCCCATCTGACTCCTGGATGCCCTTCAGTAGCATCTACACAGAAGCCCCTGGGACAGCCTGCATCAGGGCCTACGCTCGGCCTTTACAGCGAGTCACCCTATGTTAACCAACTGTCTGAATGGGCGACAACCACTTAGACACATCCACAGCACATCCATTTGTTTACTGTGCGATGCCCACTGTGCAGTATTATTTTTTTTTGAGACGTTACGGTAGATTTCTGTCCAGTGCTCCCTTTGACGTTCCTTACGCTGTTACTGTTTACTGCTGTCTATTATTTACTGTTACTGTCTATTAATGTCCAAATGTTTTTTACTGTCTACATGTGAGTACTCAGCAACCGTAAATTTGCAATCTGCTTTGGTATTAAAGTATCTATCTATCTATCCATCTATCTATCTATCTATCTATCTATCTATCTATCTATCTATCTATCTATCTATCTATCTGTTTGTCTGTCTGTCTGCCTGCCTGCCTGCCTGTCTGCCGTTTTTCCTGTCTGTCCACCCATCTGCCTGTCTGTCTGCCTTTCTGCCTGTCTGTTTGCCTGCCTGCCTTTCTGCTTGTTTGTCTGTCTGCCTGCCTGCCTGCCTGCCTGTCTGCCGTTTTTCCTCTCTGTTCACCCATCTGCCTGTCTGTCTGCCTTTCTGCATATCTGTTTGCCTGCCTGCCTTTCTGCTTGTTTGTCTGCCTGGCTGTCTGCCTGCCTTTCTGTCTGTCTGTCTGTCTGTCTGCTGTTTTCCTGTCTGTCCACCCATCTGCCTGTCTGTCTGCCTTTCTGCCTGTCTGTCTGCCTGCCTGCCTTTCTGCTTGTCTGCCTGTCTGTCTGCCTGCCTGCCTGCCTTTCTCTCTGTCTGTCTGTCTCTCTGCTGTTTTTCCTGTCTGTCTGCCCGTCTGTCTGCACATCTGCTTGCCTGTCTGTCAGCAGTTCCCTTTGGCCCTTTCACAGCTCTCCATTCTGCCCCTTTCCTGTGCTTATTGCTCTTCCCACCTCACCACAATTCTGTGGTGTCTTTTATCGTTTTTAACTCTACTGGAAACAGTGTCCTTGCATACAAAATGTTACTTACAGGTTTCTTATAGCCTCGCATGTTGTCTAAAATCATCTCCATAGTTATTTCTGTGAGTTTTGTGATTTGTAGGCATGCTGCAGAAGTATCACAGTAAGTATAATCAGATTTCTATATCCTGTCACTTTGTCCAGGTTGAGTTGGATGGATGGATGGATGGATGGATTCCTTTATGCCTTACAGCACTGTATTGCAAAACCATCCCTATCTTACCATTACCCAACATCATCACCTCTTGCATCATCAAATGTGGACAGCCAGTGCTCCTTCTTTCTGCAAAACCCCTTTACACGCCATGTCAGCTTACAAGGGTCTGGGGTTCATCACTTCAGACTGCTTATTTATATAAACGAAATCTCTGTCTTTAATGAAGATAAGGAAGTTATAAAATCATTTTTCGAGTATATCCCTCGTTTGTTCGTCCTTTCATTTCTTTAAATTTAAGTCCCTTTAATTGCCCTGGACATCTGGTAAAATAAATATGAAACCAATGTTCCAATATTTGTTTTGCTGAATAATGAACAAGGATGAAATGGATAACTTTGATAAACTACATTTGAGTCCTTGCTCCTCATATGGAGATTTGAACCACGAGGGAAGGATTCTGATTGGGTTAAATTCCCTCTTTGATCTTGAGCGACATGGCAAAGCATTTCTGTTAATGTGTAGAAGAAGCTGTCTTTAATGAGTCAAATGATACAATGTGCAACATAAACGTTTTTCCCCTGACTTTGGGGGCTTCTATAGATACTGTAAGTCTCTGTGATTTCTTGCTGCTATTAGAAACACAGAAAATATGACAGGAAGCTGTCGACATAATAAGCAACCAATTCCTCATAGGCACCCCTATTTGTCATAAAAATGGAAATTGTTTTCAGCATTACTATTCAGGCAAGCACCGCCGGGATATTCTGTGCTAATTACAGGTGTAAAATCAAAGAGCCGACGTTGATATGACCGGTGAATGAAATCTTATTGAACAGAGGCTGATGCCACGAATAGAATTAAATACCAGCATTTACCGGCAATGTGACTGCAGCCTTTAGGGAAGTGTGTCGTCTGTCGAATGCAATTGTGATTTTGTACTCCTGGGCATCAATTACTGTGTTTATGGGCAACGTTGAAAGAGGCATTCATCAGGTATCTTTGTTCTAATTTACATATAGGTAACAAAAGGGAAATGCATGTTATTGCTGGGAAATGTCAGTCAGTAGTGGCAAATAGCAGCTTCTCAAGCACTGAGGTATGTGGCTTAATCAAAGCTCTGTCACTCTCCTCAGAAGTACAGTTCCGTAAACATTTTGCCTCATTACAGATGACTGTGAATCTTGGCTTGCTGAGATAAGTAAATTACATATGAGTCTGTGACTTAATTTTGGGAAATATTTTTATTTATCAAAAACGTTGATGCTGAATGGCAAATTAAATGTGGGCATAATATAGCTGAAATATTACATTACCTCGTGACTGAGTAGATTATTGTATCCAAGTGGCTCACGTAATTAATATTGTAGCACTTTTCCCCAAATATGCAGCTGGATAATCTCTCTAAAATGAAATCTGCTGAGCGGTAGCTACCATTCTCATTACCTACATTAGTTTAGTGCTGTGGATCCAGCAACTGATAGTCAACAAGCCCAAAGCTCGTGATTCTCTTGTGGCTCTTAGTTGATAAGGTCATTGGGCCACCAAGGGCCACCAAGGAACCAGCCTGCTTCATTTTTTAATGTGAACGTTCAGCCTGTCCCACCAAAAGCAGCTATTCTTGCTTATTTAGCATGTAGAGTGTGTCATACAGCAGTATGGTTTGTGATGCATTATTCAGCTTGGGTCCTGCAAAATGCACCTATGCCTTCTTCTAAATGATGCAATTTGTTGTAGACTTTTATTTTGTTTTCGGCCACTCCTTTTCAATTTGTTACATAACCCTGTGGACTGAATAACTGAAAACCTAGTGTGTTTGAGTTTTGAGAACACAACAGGAATCCCCTTTGGAATTATGCGGTACGTTACATTTTGCGAACCCACCAACTCTTTATAGATCACAGGCACAAATACTGTCCTGGGGCAATTTGTGTCACAGCGCTCAGACCGAAAAAGGGATTTGAAGGAGATTGACCTGTTAGACACTGGCCTCTCGTCGCAAATTGTGTGCTGGATTGGGGTTTAGAGGAATGAAAGAGATCACACATGAGACTGACCTGAACGCAAGAGAGGGATTTAGCCATCTTGACTCTGAGCCGATTTCCCCATGTCCTGTGGTCATCTGACCACAAGGAGCAGCATTTTTTTCGTACTGTGCTTATGCCCCAGATGACAGGAAGGAGGTTCCTCTTTCTCACCACTTTGACTTTCCTGCATATGGCTTCATAAGAGCAATTAGGAGAACTCAAAAAAACACATGCACTACCATAGTATGAACTTCCGTTTGTGGCTGAAAATAACTGTGTCCACATAACCTCTCCAATGGTCTCTTTGTCACACATACGAAAACCAGAGCCGCCTTCAATAATCTTCACTCCTGTAAGTCTCAGTGCCCAGACTGAAGCTCGTCTGTGTTGACTCAAAGGTAACCCTGAATCTGCAGTTAAATCCCAGCTCTTATGTAATAGCTTTTCCTTCCAGAGCTTATCAACCAAGCAAGAATAAGGCCCAAGTATCAGTTTCAACCACTCAATTTCTGACAACTGTAAGAAATATTAGGCAATAAACACCAGTCAAATCATTATATATCCAACAGGCATCCCATCCAGGGAGCACGCCAACCATGTGCCTGCAATATCAGGGTATTCCGAAAAAAAAATGGAATATAGATGTAAATGTAATTTGTGAGGACTTCTAGGGGAGTGCTAGCAGCCAGAAGTCCTCGCATTTGCACTTGCATTGCTCTGCTGCTCCAAACAGTGATGACGGAACTTCCAATTAAGTAAATCCGACATGTTCACTTCCTGTTCATTTACACTTAAGCAACCCAGAAAGTTATTTTTATTGTTTTAGGGGCCGTATGTCACAGCGGGGAAATCGAAACAGTGTGCGTCAAGCACGGCAGCAGCAGCCTCGTTAAGGATAAAGGCCTTCTTAACTGTAGAAGTTTTGCATTCAGGAGTAACGGATAACATCCCGTCTGCTCTGTCGATATTGTGAGTCGATAGTTTGTCCTGACATGCATTTTCTATTTTTTTAAAAGATTTTTCTCTGCAGCGCACTAACACGGAATCGTTTGCGGAGTGTTGCTCGATTTCTCATGCCTCTGATTGCATGTAATGCAATGTAATATGCTAGTGAGATCCTAAATAACACATTTAGGATTATAACTGCACACATATATCTGAAGTCGTAGCAGCATTAATATGTAGCGCGTTCCTGTGTCATTCACCTGGATTTGCTCATACCTGTAACACATAACTTTGTGATTTAATCATAAACAAAGGATGACCTTTATTTGGAGGTCGTCCTCTTTAATGACCCACGCTCATTAATGGAAATGCAGCCCCTCTGGTCACCTGGCGTTTAATGCACCTGCGATGCAGTTGATGATTCAAACCTTCTTCATCTCATTTACCAGGGAATCTCTTGACTGGGGGTCCGAAGGTTAGCTACAGGACAGTACGCGCACACATCCTCCATCAAAAGTCTACTATCATTTTGTTAATTGGATGCATCATTTTCCTATCTACTATTCTCCTGAAAGCAGATGAATACTGACGCAATTTCGGCCTCTGTTTGACCGTAGTTTTTTCAGTGAGATGTAGAGTGTACTATAGCCGCACAAAATATTGAGCTGTATTTGCACATTTCGAACAATTAAGCTAGGGGAATTGGATGTAATGAAAGCACTTTAATGTTTGAGTTGGATGACCCTTCCTGAACCTTGCTGCGGTTTCTCACTGGTTGCCAAGTGACAGAGTTACCAAAAAGTGGACACCGCTGATTCTGAGAACTGTTCCAAAAGACATTCGCTAGTTTTTCCCCTCTTTGTTTTATTTTGTTTTTATTGCAGCACCTGACTGTTCGATCCACTGGTGCAAGTCCACTGGGCTTATGGTTAATCGATTTGTTAACAGACTGGCCATAATTAACTATATTAAGAGCTGAGATGCACAGTTATCATAAACCCATTCATACATCAAAGTATCCATGTCCAGGTGATGTGAAAATCATCAATGTGTGATTCACATGACAAATTTTTTGAAGACATTTTGCAGCTCAAATACCATTTATAAAAACAAGAAAACAAACAAACATGCTTTATGTGCAATTTGCACTAGAACAGATACATTGGTTTTCTTCTCTTTGAAGACCCCATCCTGCTCTCCATAGCTTGGGGGTTGCAGCACAGGGTCGGCCAGCATGTGGAGCCCCTGGAGCTGGGGGTTAAGGGCCTTGTCCAAGGTCCCACGGACACGTGACTGTTCTGCTGAGGTCGGGACTCAAACTGGTCTCTGATCTTCTGATCACGGCACAAAGACTTAGCCTGCTAATATGACGACATTGGTCAACCAAGACTCCATAGTCCTCCCTGTTTTCCTGGCCCCTAATGGATTTTCATCTCCCTCTCAATCTTTCCATCTTATATGAGGTTCTCTGCTTCATGATCTTCTCCTTCTCCATCCATCCAACAGTGAATGACCAATTCAGACCGGCTTATTTTCATGTAATAAAAAGAGGGACTCTGCATGTCGGAACAGTGGTCCCATACTCGGACCACTGCGATTTGCAGTTAGAGTACAACGCCCCCTGCTGTCACGATCAGCAGAATCGCCTGGCTGTAGCAGAGGACTCTTGTCTGGCCAGGCGAGGTTCCCGTTGCCCCCTACCTGTTCGCTAGTGACCCCTGTGGATTCCCGCTTCTTCTTGTCATTGAGCTTTCTGCTCACATGAAAGCAGACGGCCCACACAGCCCAGGCGCCCTGCCAGGAGCTATTGAACTGTTCAACCATCGAGGTGGCAGGAGAGCTCTGGACTAAAGACTTGTTTCATGTCACTGCTACCTTCCATGTAATTAGTGTGTTCAGCCCTTTTTCCTTCTCCCATTCACGAATCACACCTGTCTCTTAGTCTCTAGCTGAGTTCTGCACCTGCAAGCTCACTGCCTGTCCTCACGTTCCCTCGCACCATGTGAGAAGCCCCCCAAAGAGGGACTCAAAGTTCTAGAGATTTCTGGTGGCTCTGAAATGTACACAGATGCGGTCCTCCTATATCTGCGAAGTCCCTTTGTTTCTGAGAGTCCGGCATCAGTGTGCCGTACCCTTCAGCTAAACGCCGGTCGTCTCTGGGAGCCTGCCATCCATCCAGATGGTGGCTGGCACTCCCTGGTGCTCAGCTGGGCTGTTGTAAAGCTCAGCCAGTAACAGTTCACCCTTAAAATTTCTAAACAGTGTTTATAGGATTTGCAACCTCTTACTCATATTCAATAGATGTCTAGGTTACCTATGGTTTCTTCTTTGTGTTTTATACGCACTACAATGCATCATTTATAATGTTTTGTAACCATTTATATGTGCATAAATAGAATTTGCAGCCAGCCTGTAGAAACCTTCAACCCATTTAAATAGTGTATCTTGTTGATGTGATTAAGATAAGCTTGCAATGGTAATGCACGGTACACACCATTCTTACGTTTATTTCTTATTTAGGAAACCAGCTTGTTTACCTGTTTTCACTGTTGTGGCATTGTATCTTCTACACAACTAGCCACAGAGAGAGAATAAAAATTTACCCTAAAGGTCTTTTTATTATTGTTATTAAAGATCAAATGAAAAAGATATTAAAAAGAGGTTAACGATAACAAAGCTCAGTGAGTTTTGGGATCTGCGCCTGGAAGGTTGTGGGTTCAAGTCCCATGACCTGCACAACAGCCATATCTCTGTTGGTCCCTCAGCCTTTTACCTCAACCTTATACACTAATGGCATTTTTCAGACTTAACCGCATGTCTTTGGACTGCAGGAGGAAACCAGATTCCCCAAAGGAAAGCAAAACCGTGTGGGCTGAACATGCATCTCTACATGCACGCTGCGTTTCCTACCCTGGAGGTGTGAGGCAGCGGCCCGCCCCGCATGTCCTGCCGTGCAAATAATATGCATGAATTATTAAAGACCGCAGAATAGAACATTTCCTCTTTTCCGCAATTCTGGTGGCAGTTTCAGCTTTTTCACGCTCTGTGAGAATTTGGCTATATTGGATTTGGCTTGGATGTTTTAAGATACTTGATAAACAGCTGGAATCCCACTCAAACTTGTAGGTGACCCCTTTTCACTGGAAACGAGCTGAGAACAAAACCTTTAAGTGAGATTATTTCAGCATAATAAATGTGCAGTAAAGACCCAGATATCAAGCAGCTATGGAGCTGTGTGCGTTTAGCATGTAGCAGATATTAGTGTGACAGAGGTGACCAGGCACCACAGCTACATGATGCTTGTGATTCATTGAAGAGGAAGCAGGATGTTCAAATGATCATTCTGTCTCCTTCTTTCAATTTGTACCAATCGGTGAAAGTGCTGTTCGTTGGTTTGCTTTGGCCGCCTCTCACCACCGCCCAATCCCTGACTCTAAAATGGATGTGAATTAATTATACAGGATTAAATTTACAGAATTTGTCTTGTTTGAATTTTACAATGCAATTTTTAATTTAGTGACAAAAGCAACAGCACTGAGGGCAGATTAATTGTGATTTAATGTTGATGATTTGGTGTTTTTCTTCCCCCTTAAAACTATGTAAATTACAACATATACAATTACACCACTACAAAGTGCTGCAGATTAATTATCTCAGGGTGCTGGAGTCTGTCGCTGACATATAATGCTGTCAGGCCAGTGAGGCATATGCCCCCTTGTGGCTAAGTCAGGACACAAACTACCACAGTATAACGAGCCAATATGAATGGCACAGCCAATTAACCCTACCCCTCAGCTTCATGCAGTATTCATCTAACAACTAAGCCACTGTGAAGGAGTTAATATTTCATGCCGCGGTAGATCACTATCCATCCATCCAATCCCTTCACTTGGAGAGCAGCCTGGCAGCCTTGGGGTAATGCGACGTTGGCACAATGCCCCCAGTGCCAGGCCTGATGTCCACGATCGACGCCATGTGCCCCCAGCATGCTCTTCTCATACTGTATGTTTACTTAAAGGCAAAAGCGTGACACTCCATCTATCAGGCCTATGGAGGGGGGGGGGGAGGAAAATAGATTATTTGCTCAATAAAAACGTCTTCAGATTGGCTGGCCCACTTACACTAGAGATTAGAGGCAGTGGTCCCAGTCAAGGTGGGGGCGGAATAGTAGAAAGACGTAGATATAGGACATGTCGACCTACTTGGACCGATGCCCCCTACAGGTCACGGGGTGAACCTCCAAACTCGGTGGTCGTTATCCGTGACACGCTGTAATCTGAAGGTCCACATGATAAACAGGCCAGCCAATGCACTCACACAATACCGAATATTGTCCAACCTCTAATCAATGCATCTCCGGTGCTTCTACACTCAGCCCATAATGAGCCATCATTAATTTCCAGCAAAGAGCTGCCCATAACAATCATAATAATTAAGGCTTCCGACGTTGTAATTTCACCATAATTAGGTGGGTGGGTGGCCACTGGGAGATGACAGAAGCCACGTTACCTCCCCGTGATTCATTTATGATGATTCTTTTGTTCAACTGACAATCGAAACTTGAGAGTTTTCATTAACTGATATATTTGTAGATACCTTCAAAATATTTATACATGGCTATTTTATAAAAAATATAACACTAACAGTTAACCGATTATAGCTAGGCAGTTGATGTACAAGTGGCCTGTGGTGCATCATTCTTTATTAAATCGTGCCGCACGCTAAAGATCCCCAAGCGCATGCCCTTCTTGCACCTGAAGCAAATGGTAACAGCCTCCATTTATAGAGAAACTCACCAGTGAGGTCCTCCGGTATGCCGGCACAATCTGCCATAGGTTCTGGAGTCCTTTCTGGACAACAAAGAGCCCCAGAGCTCACTGTGATAGGGGTAGATAGGGAGCTGGAAGAGGTGCAGCACCAGAGGAGCGCTGACGGAGGGGTTTATGTTAGGGTGTCGCTGTCCATGGTACTGAATGTCTGCGTCTGTCCTGGGCTTAGGCAGCACACAAAGAAACAACGTAAGGAAAGCGGCCCAGGTTGTTGTTATCCGCCAAAGGCTTAGCACAGTCAGACTTTATTAGAATAAAATACCTTTTTAATTGAATATTTTATGGTCATTTTGGATATAGTCATTGTGGTGTGCTGAGCCAGAACAGTACCATAACTTACAAACGGAGCATGCAGAAATAACAAAATAATAGAATTTTTGGGGGCTTATACTACAAACAATAAGGTAACAACAGACATATTTTAACACCTTAATTTAGCAAATGCATATTTTATAAAGGAATAACACATTTTTGTTCCTAGTTTTGCAAATAAGAGAACTAACTGTTGATAACTATTGGAAACATCAATAAGTATACACAGTTTCTTGTGTATAATAACCTCAGCTGGTGGAGTAAAAACACAATGAAAAGCGAATGTGGGTGAGGACAGGACATGCTGTGTAACTCTGGCAGCTGTGGCAGGCTGTGTCAGGCTGGGTGGCAAG
>JABFEB020000020.1:16364268-16380670 GCA_019775895.2 Stomatorhinus ivindoensis | reverse complement strand
CGAATTAAACCCCGTCTTTTGGATATTCCTGCCTCGTCTCGCCTTGTTTTCCCGACGCCGCTCACATTCAGGCACGCTCGCTTAAGCGATCGTGACACCGTCAAAACCTGGAAATCTAATACAGTGGATTTCCATGTATTATTACACTCGGAGGATCTCAAATGTGTAACCATATGCAGATTAATGCCACTGCAAGTAATTTTATGATGTATTCCCATTACAAATCAATAATCAATGAAGTACAATCATTTTAGCTGTATTGTTGAGTTAAGAAACCCATTGGATAATGTGGCTTATTGATTTTTCTGCACCACAAGAAGAGTCTGTCAGAAACTCTTACTCTTACAAGTGTGTGTGTGTGTGTGTGTGTGTGTGTGCAGTAGGATGACACCTTCCTTGAGACACATGGTGCCCTTAGCTAATCCCCAAGGACAGAGAGCCACTTCCTCCATTATCGGTTACCAATCACCAGTCACAGTAATTCCTCTTCCATGGCCTTTGAAGGGCTTGAAAACCTATTTTCATCTCATTTGCCATCATGAAAAGAAGAACCTCCAGCTTTGGCGTCCTTGAAAGGTTTTTTGTTGTTTTATTCATTTGCGTAACTCCATCCTTCCATCCATCTGTCCATCCATTCATCCATCGTCTAAATGCTTACTTTGGTTGTTTCAGAGTTGTTTTGGAAGTCAGTCTAGTTCAGCATGTCACACAGACTATTTAAATTTTACATTTTTAAATGAATATTTATCAGTCATGAAATGTTTTAATTTGAGAAATTTAGTATAACACCAGAACCAACAAGTATAAAATTATTTGTGATAATAAACGTCCAAATGAATCCAAACAGTACTACGCTAAATAGAAACCGGTGTCTCATGCAAACTGGCATCTGGATATTGACTGCATCAGCCTCCCAGTCAGAGTCCCTCAGAGTTCTGCTTCTCATAATCACTTTAATCATACACTGTAAGTGGTTTCTATGACCCCCCGCCCCACACACACACACACACAGATTCCCATCTCAAAGCATTTTGAATAATAAGGCTATAGCCTGGTGATAATATTTTTTTTAATTTTCTGAATAGCACATGGCTTTTCATGGATACACAATCCAAGGAAGATACATAAATCTCAACAGGCTTTAGAAGAAACAAATTAACGCAGAGTGGTCCTGAGGGGTCAATCTACATTTTCAATGACTAAACATGTAGTAATTATTTACACTTATTGCCAGTCAGATAGCATGACCTAGTAATATTAGGTTTAGCAGAAGAGATAAATAGATTCAGAGTGGCATGCAGACGCATATTACCATGACACCTGCATTCATATCCATGCGTGAAACAAAACAAATTGCCTGCAGGGGTCTGTTGTACTTGATTTGCTGTGATTTCCCAGCTGAACCCAGGAAACCCACCTCCCCCATACAACAGGGGCACCTTTATCTGTATAAATGATGGATATGTGCAATTGTATTCACATGCAAACAATCACACATGTCATCAGATATCTTCAGATCCTGGATTTCAAGGGTGCCTTAATTAAAAATGTGTCCCATCAGGTGGAAGCCAGTCACTCCACAGCTGCTTCCGCTCCCTCTCTGATTTCTGCATACCACTAGTTATTTGGTTCTGGCCCCAACTCTGAATTACCTCCAAGCCAGCTGATTGACTATGATATATATTTCACTTTCAAATTCCCATCCCTGGGTAAGGGTGGCTGTGACGGGTTGGCGCCCTGTCCTGGGTTACTGAGTGCTGAGTGCCCTTAGCTTTCAGGAGAGGCTCTGGATATGCAGGACACTGAAGGTAATTGGATGGATGGATGGATGGATGGATGGATAGGAGCAGAAGGTAAATGACATGATGGATTTAAACTGGGAACAAAGTTATGAAAATCAGGGACAATTATAGAACAAGGTCCATTGTTCGATACAATAGTCTTCCTGCATAATTTAGATTTGCTCCCAACACCACTGATGTTTAGAAAACTAGTGCAACTTTACACTGAATGGAAAAGCAAAACCATTTTTCCCACTTTGTTTTTTTTTTTACATTTTATAAAAATGACAAAAACTCTTTGTCCCTGGTCTATCCTATTATTGTCAGAGCTGTGTAATACCAGTAATTCTTTTAGTGTCATATTGGTTTTTAATATGTGAGATTTGATTATGAAAATCCCAAGAATGAGAGAGACGTGTGCCCCCTTCGGTAACTCAGATTCTGTATTTATTTAGTGTTTAACTGTCAGGCTTTTCCATTTCCCTCACAGCGAGGACCATCCAACACAAGGAAATGGATGCGAGGATCACGAAAGGCGAGCTTTTCCGGCATCCCAGTCTCTGGCTGCGAGACGGATGACTGCGCGTGAGAGTATTTTTACACTGATGCACAAAATTAGAAAGGGGATTATGAAGAAAGCTGGCAACTGCTCCGGACACTCCCGTAATGGGTGTACTGGGAGAATAATCTGACTGGATTCTCTTGCTCATATTACGATTTCATGATAAATGCCAAAGACGACTGGTAAAATTAATGGTTGGCCTTCGTCACGAAAATCTACTGAGGCCCCTCCCCACCCACATCAATAATATTTCCCCTTCCTGGGCCCCTAGGAATATACCAAGAGGGACCTATCAGTAGGGTTGCTGGGCACCCCATGAAACTTATTTCAGGCTACAGGCCTGGCAGCTACCGCTAGTCAACGTTGATATCAATAGCATAGTCATTTATTGTCCCTGGCGTGAGACAGTCACTTCTCATGTACGTGAAAATCACTTTTGGCTTCCCTGCAGCAGAGAATTACCGTGTGCTAGCCAGCTGTGCCAAGCTGGTCTTCCTCACTGCGTCCCGTGCTGAGGAGTAGATACAATAAATCAAGATTGTGATATTGTAGTTACTGCAGAACATAACAGGATAAGCGGAGGTTCCAGCAGAATCATTCTGTCTCACTCCATATTTGTCACAACATGCTGTGATCGTGAGATACAGGCCCTCACCGTTAGAGTTGAGTCGTTGAGTGACAAACGTCTGAAAAATCACTAATCGATTTAAACATTTATTTTAAACTGTACATTTTAGCCAGATGCCATAAGTACGTCTAAACTGCTTCATATGTTATTCCTCTTATTCCGCATTTATTAGGGTACCAAAGGAGGTCATGTTGTAGTATACCAGCCAGTGGCATAGTGGTTATGGAAGCAGGTTCTGAGTTTGAATCACTTATGGGAGACCTGGGTCTAGAAACCTGGTAAAGTCTATCTACATGCCATGTCACATGGACTCAAGAAATAGGAAGCCTCTGTACAGATAAAGGAGAGGCAGGTATTTTAGACTGCGCCTGGTATATTTACTAAAATATCTCCCCTCAACCATAAAAGATTCAAGCAAGCTAAGCCTTACAAACAGCCATAAAGAAGCTAACAGACTAAAATGCAGCAACAAACTGACGGTCTGCAACCCTACCTCATTCCGGCTCCTGACATCTGAGAGGCTCCAGGCACGGCGAGAGAATCTCTCCTGAGTCATCCCCTGTGAACCGGGCGTGCACAACCCTGCCTTCCCGTGAGACTCCCCAAGCTGTGTATTCAGAAGTGCTGCATAGTTTAAGGCGAAAGATTAGCCTGATACTTTCTACATATCGTATACAGGGAGATGTATTCTTTAGGGTACCCCATCACTACATTTTTAAGTCATAGGAAAGCTTATTTGATAGAAAAACATCTCAAAACATGCCAGCATAATAAATCATCTATATAATAATGCTTTCTGGTTTGGGAGATGCATCTCTTGTGCTACTGAACTTGTCCGCCTGTGCGTTTCATTTACACTCAGAAATATCAAATAGTGAAAAATAAAAGGCAGCTATGACCACACATCTTGACACTGTGAACAAAGGCAACAAAATAAAGGCTTTTTCACTGCTAATTTAGGAATACAACTACTCCAGCGTCTGTTATGCTTTTAAATTACAGCTTTTATGGAGCAATAGAATCAACATAATAAGCTAATGTTTCAAGTTAGCACCCTAGGTGGAATTCAGGTCCATTACAGGGCATAACACAACAGATCATTTAAAGACACCAGTTCCTGTAAATGTAATTGAGGTAGTAAACCAGAGGAAACTAATGCAAACACAGAAAGAACATGCAAACTCCACACACAAACCAGGCTGGGAACCAAAGCCATAGTCTTTAATGTGTGAGGAACAAGTGTTATCAATGAGCATACAATGCTAACCTTAGCATTAGCATACAATGCTAATCTTAGCATTAGCCATTTCATGCCCCACCAGCTAGATGACCCTTGACCTTTTCATATCACCTCGGATCCGTGGCAAATTAGATAATAGAATCCTGAATGTCTTTTAATGCAGACAATATATGGTTTTATAAAGTTATGCATATCATCAGTGTCCAAACTGACCACATTAACTCTTACTGTAAAAATTTTATGGCGACGTGAGGGGGTAACATTAGCTACAAAACCCCATGGACAGTCCTTATTCATGTTGTGTCTAGTACAATTTCCCACCAATGCATAATTCTAACTTCATCTTCTAAAGTTTTTTCTATCAGTCTGTGCATGTTTATATAACAAATATTCAGGAAATAAGTCACATTGCTTGTTCAACCAGCTTTATATGGTTTTAGGGAAACTGACCCAAGGTTTAACAAAATACCCCCTAGATTGTAAATTTGACTAAATACAATAGCCAAACTGCTGCCAACACGCACCTGGACTGGAGTTAACATTTTTACAAATGACTGCAATTTTCCCATCCTGCTCCTGCCTCTGCAAATGTCATCTGAGTCCTGCTACGGCTAGTGGTGCTGCTAGGGGGATCACATACTGTTATCTGTGTGGGTTCCTGTACACAGCTACCTGCTGTGGGTGACATAAACTCTGGTGCCTTTGGGAGGCAGATTAATGGAGATTCATAAAGTTGGGCTGAGAAGCGCAGGCCACGAGAGGCTTAGCTTTAGAGTTTGATGGGAATTTGCTTGATTTGTGCCATTAGATGCTTTCCATCAAGGCTTTTGCCCAGTACTCCCTAATCTCAGAAAATTATCAGCCACTTCAAAGAAACATTGCCATTTTGTGCAGATTTAAAGGATCCCTTTAAGTGGCCCCTAGCTGAGCATCTGTAAGGTTTTCATCCTCACAGTTTTCGCAAAGCTCTGCCAGGACAGTGCCACCTAGAGGCCTTTGCTATGATCTCTTCCATTATACATGTATATGTAGGAGGAAGCAGAGTTTTTAATAGATAAAACACCAGACAAGTTTGTAATTTACAGAATGATTTCATATTTCCTGAGCCCATATAACATGGTATATAAATAGACTTTACCAGCTTATGTTATATGGGACCCTGGCCTCCCTTAAGTGACTCAAGCCTGCAACCTGCTTCCATAACTACTATGCCACCTGCTGGTACACAATGGCATGACCTCCCGTTAGTACTAAAATAAATGCAGCATAAGAGGAATAATGAATGAAGCAGTTTAGAGGTATTCATGGCAGCTGGGTAAAAGCTGAATGAAATGATTTTTAAATAAATGATTTAAAAAAATAAAAATCAATCATTTTCCAGACGTTTGACTGTAACAGTGAGGGCCCTGTATCTCACCTTGGGGGACATTCAGGATGGATTTGTAATCTATCGAGCGACACACACTTGAAGTCAGCATGAGCTGGGCTGTACCTGGCCATACCCAGGCCGCACCATTAACGATGGCTCAGTTTTCATGAGCTTGACCACTATGCTCTTCAAATATAAAAAAGACTCAATCATTATTACATTTTTTTACAGTCGCAAACAAGCAGCCCGGGCAGCGTTACGTAAAATGTTGCTGGTGGTGGATCATTAGTGAGAAAACAAGCCATGAATTTCATAAGACATGGTCATCGAAAACAATGAAAAATGATCCACGGTTTAGTCCACTTAGCTGCTGTGTTAACTATGTGTGGAGAGTTTTGAATAAGTGACTTCATTACGGAGAAATGCTTGCTTGCAGTTGAAACTGGGTAACACTTTACTTGAAGAGACACAGATAATGCAGTAGCACTTTCTTACTGTGTCAATTACCCAGAAACTTTCTTCTGCACTAGTCCCATGTTCATTCATGTATTTCATGCTATTACTATGGAAGTTGAACAGTAACTAAGTTACTGAGTTACTTTGCCCCCTCCTGTAAAATGTTACTGAAATTCGAGACGTTTCAGGTTAGCACACTCAGAATTCATTAAGAGTTTGTTTTTCACCGCAGGTGAGGTGGGTCCTACATTGTCCACTGACATGCCGCCTTTTGACTTTTCTCACACTCCACCTTGACGTTTCTCTGACAGCCTTGCAACGGCCATGTGTGTTTTCTGGCGTGTGTTAGGTCTTCGTACAACAGAGAATGATCTCCCACAAAAGAATACAGGTCAGAAACAATTTGAGGAGGCACATGAAATGGTGGCTGAACCTCACGGATGTCACTGACGGTCATGGAATGAGGCTGTCCAGATCCTTGCAATTTTTCAAATTTGTATCTCAGCCTGATACTTATAGTTAGTTGCTGATTGGATACACAACACAACTGAATGCTCCGTTGCTATGGTTACAGTGTATGCATTGTGTCGACTGCACAAAAAGTGCTCAGAGCATTACTTTTTCATTTTAAAAAGCTACTTGTAAACACAGCCTTTTCGGGAATGATTTTATTCATATGACTGTTACCGATATACTGTAGCTCCACTACCAACATGGTAACTCAAAATGCTTGCAGTCATATTATCTGCATGTTATTAAGTCAGTTACTGGGTTACATTTGTTTGTTTTTTGTTTGGCTGACACTTTGAGAAATTAACATTTGGAAATAGCACCTATTAATCTCAATTATGACTTACTGAATTGTGATTTATATAGGCAGGTTAACTAACAGATTGTTTTAAGCATAGTACTAAACTAGCTCACAAATCACAATTCCTAGAGCACTCACAATGCTAGTTAGGTCACCCTAAATTGCTATAACATGACTAACACTTGATACTGTGTCAGATAAACCATCAATAGTATCTGTCATTTTTCCAGTTAACAAAACTATGTTGAATTGCTCAATTTATATTTTACATGTAATTTATACATGTAATTGGGACGAAGAAAATCTTTATCTGGACTCTATTTAATGCTGCTTCAGTGAGAAATGACAAAATGGAGATATTAACAGCAATTAATGTGCTGAATATCAGAATAAAACATATAAACGATATATAAACTGGAGATAATGTATTGTGCAAAAGTAGCCAAAGAAGATGATGTTTCAATGATCTTCATATACGTGCAAAACTATGCCATTTTTGTCTGTCAAAGCTTCAGCTTAGCTATTTCTGCTAAAGTTACCCCAAAATTTGCAACATCCACCCTATATATATATATATATATATATATATAGTGGCCTCTTTCAGCAATGAGAATGTGTCCTGCCACACAGTTCACCAATCTTTTTTGTACTGTGGGAGAAACCCCCCACAAAGACACAAGGGACACACAAGCTGCGCCGTCACGGGGGGTGTTTCAATCCCACATCTCTGCAGACATGACACTACAGGATTTTCCACCAAGTCACTTCACCACCATTTAAAAAAAATATATAACCTTGTTGTTCCCTTTGTCCTAAAGCAGCACTCTGTAATCATATTGTGTTCAGTTATGAGGCTGAGATACGGTCTCAGGGAGAGGAGAAATGTGCAGGACAGCACAGTTCAAACAAACTGCTTCATTACAGAAAAATATGTGAACACAAAAGGTAATTTTTCACACAAAAACCTTGTCACAGCCTAAAAACTCAACTGTAAACACAGCAAAGCTGAGTACTTTCATAACGCACATGGATGAGTTCACTTCATCCCTGAATCTTCTTACAGTTTCTTTTTACAGTTGCTAACAAGCATTTGTCCATAATAAAGTCACTTCTTACAGTTAACACAACATTGATCTATGTGGACTAAATTGTGCCTCATTTTCTTTCCTGTGACACAAAATGCATTCAACAGCCGCTCATTTTTTTCTCACTCAAAACATTACATATTAGAGGTAATTTTGAACATTCTTGCATAATGTTTTCAAAACATCATGTCAAGACAATCTAAACTGAATTACTACAGTTTGTGGCATTTATTGAAATGTATGGAAAATTTATATAAAACATTTTGTTCCAACCAAATAGTTATGTGCTCTGTAACTGTGACTTTTTATACGCAACTGGTTGGTTGGAACAAAAATCCTGGTCTGGATTTATTCTTTCTGGACACGGTAATTGGTAAATGGACTGCATTTATATAGCGCTTTTTTCCAAAGCGCTTTACAATTATGCCTCTCATTCACCCATTCATACATACATACATACATACATACATTCACACACTGGTAGCAGAGGCTGCCATGCAAGGTGCCAACCTGCATACCAGGAGCAATTGGGGGTTCAGTGTCTTGCTCAAGGACACATTGATGGGGTCAGGAGGAACCAGGGCTCGAACCTGCAACCCTACACTTGCCAAACGATAGCGTTACCTCCTGTGCCACCATCTCACCCCCCCATGAAATGTCCTCCTCTGGATAGAAAAAAGAGATAGAAACACACTTGCAAAAATATCAAACAGTAAGTGCCCCAGGCAAGAGAGGAACTAATACCACAACATATGCAGCATTATCCAAAGATGGTGTAATGTCACATAAACCAGTCTTAGGTCCACACAGCACCGTTCCTAATTGCTTCTGAAAGGCCTTATGCAGTATCTCACCTCAGCGTGTCCCAGGACGCCTCTGCTTTCTCAGCCACTGGAATGGTACAACCACCACCTCCATGACCAAATGCCTTCACAGAATGCCTAGCTGTTTCTCCTAAGGACTACCATGTTTGGATCAGGCTTGCCCCATGATCTGTAGAGTGATTTCACCATTGTGCCTTTGAGTAAGACCTTTAACCCCCAAGTAAGTGCACTTTCTCAAAAATTTGTATCACATTGGATAAAAGCAGTTTCATTGTTTAATTACTTTAATATATGTTAAAACTTTATAATAATACAGTTTTTTACAATCACTTTTGCACTAATAACAGAACCTTCATGTCATTTTTCAAAACTTTAGACACATAAATCACAACCAATGATCAAAATGCACATTTTTCAAAACACTTAACTCTTTTTTTCAAATGCTTGGATACAATACATATAAGCCAAAGATCATTTGTTCATTGAACTAAAATCACTGGTTCAAAATGACACAACTTAACATCAAAGTATTACTATTTCAAAATGCAAATCACACATCACATCTGAGTTTGGTGTGTATTCATTTCATTATAAAGATCCAACTATCAATTGATACAACTGCTTAAAATGATAAGTAACTGTTGCATTACTCTTGAAGCATAGCTTTTATGAAAATTTATTAATAATAGTGTATGTTTAGATTATGACAGTTTCAGGAAGGATCATTTGATACCAATTAGCACAGAATATGACCCCAGGTGGACTACATTATCTATTATTCTTTCTTTACCAGATATAGTGTCTATGGTCCCATGTACCACTTTTACAGAACACATTTTCATATTCAACATTACTGTATGCAAGATGTCACTTTTTTACATGATTGCTTTTGTGGTTTTAATGAGTTAATGGCCACTCATTACTGCTGATTTATTTCACATGTTTGTATGTATATATAAGTAAGATGAGTGGTATCCCACTGTAGTAGCCTACTCAACATAGTGAGGACATGGAGCCAGAAGTGGAAGGTGAAAGGCTAGGAATACATAGTGGTCAAAGGAATAGAAGGGGACAAGCACCCCTTCTGAGAGTTGGCCGTGGGCCTCGTCATAGACTGACGACCATCTACTACCGTTCGGAACCCCTCGAAGTGAATGTGGGTCTGGTACACCACGAAAGGTTGGAGTGCCTAGTATTGTCTAAGTCTAAAGATCCACTGCTCCTGGGGCTTCCTTGGCTGAGAAAGCACAACCCCTGCATCAATTGGGAGAAAGGGGAGGTGCTTGCCTGGTCGGATAAGTGCGTAGGAGACTGTCTGGTCCTGCCCTGTAAGGCGACCAGGGTGGAAAGTCCTGAATCAGAGGAACCAGCGGCTGTCCCCGAAGAATACCAGGCACACGCAGACGTGTTCAGCAAGGTAAAGGCATATTTCTTACCCCCACATCGCGATTCCGACTGCGCGATAGACATGCTGGAGGGGGCACAGTTACCCCGGGGGAGAGTGTACTCCCTCTCCGTTCAGGAAGAGAAAGCCTTAGAATCCTGTGTTACAGAAGGGGTGCAGCAAGGTATTATCTGCCCGTCCACTGCACCCATCTCAGCCGGCTTCTTCTTCGTGAAGAAGAGGGATGGGGGTCTCCGTCCGGTCGTAGACAATTGAGCCCTAAATGCTATAATGATCAAACGCAGGGAACCATTGCCCCTTATCCCTTCTGCCCTAGAGCACCTCCGGCAAGCCTCTATATTCACTAGTGCCTACAACCTAGTTCGCATACGAGAGGGCGATGAATGGAAGACTTCATTTATCACCAGTAGGGGGCAATATGAGTACCGCGTCATGCCTTACGGGTTGACTAATATTCCATCCATTTTTCAGTCGTTTATGAACCGGGTCTTCCTGATCATGTGAATATTGATGACATCTTGATCTATTCCACCTCAAGGCAGGAACACGTCGGGCACGTACGACAGGTTCTACGGAGACTGCGGGAGCATTCCCTCTACGTGAAAGGGGAGAAATGTGAATTCTATTGCGCTGAGGTGAAGTTCCTGGGCTATGTTATCAAGCCAGGGGCCGTTGCTATGGATATGCAGAAGACCACGGTTATCCAAGACTGGCCCCGTCCCCGGACCCTGAAGGAGCTCCAACGATTTCTCGGGTTTGCGAACTTTTATTGCCGATTTATACGTAACTTTAGTGTGCTCGCCGCTCCACTGACCACCCTAACCCAACACAAACCATCGCGTATCCCATGGACCTCCGCTGCAGAGCAGTCCTTCTTCCGGCTGAAGCAGGCATTCTGCACTGCCCCCGTGTTGTGTCAACCCTCTCCAGAAATACCCTTTGAGGTGGAGGTGGACGCGTCGGAGGCCGGGGTCGGGGCCGGGGCCATGTTAATCCAAAGGGCTCCACAGACCGGCAGATGACACCCGTGCGCCTACTACTCCTGTAAGCTAAGCCCCACCGAAAGGAATTATGGTGTCGGGGACAGGGAGCTGCTGGCCATTAAACTGGCTCTGGAGGAATGGCGACACTGGCTTGAGGGAGCTCGACACCCTTTCGTAGTGCTCACTGATCATCGCAATCTCGAGTACCTGCAGTCTGCCAAACACCTTACGTCTCGTCAAGCCCGATGGGCTCTATGCTTCTCCTGCTTCACGTTTTGAGTAAGTTATTTATCGGGTAACAGAAACATAAAAGCCGATGCCCTGTCACGTTAGTATGACCCCGATCGGACACAGAACGATCTAACCCGATCCTCGACCCTTCCAGCTTTGTGTCTGCCATCACCTGGGATCTCGAAGAACGGCTTAAAGAAGGGGATAGGGACCACCCTAAACCCGGAGCATGCCCTGCGGACCGCCTCTATGTCCCGACACCTCTATGCCGCAAACTGATGACCTGGGTCCATGCACACTCCGGTACGGGACATCCGGGTGTACAACCCACTCATCGTCTTGTCGGGCGGAGGTACTGGTGGCCGAGATGGCAGGAGGAGGAGAGGGTGTACGTTGACGGCTGTGCCGAATGTGTCCGCTGCAAGCCCTCAAACACCAAGCCAGCGGGGTTGCTGCAACCATTGCCTGTGCCCTCACGTCCTTGGTCCCATATCGCCATGGATTTCATCACCGACCTCCCGAGGTCAGCGGGAAAGACGGTAATCCTGACAGTGCTTGACAGGTTTTCAAAGATGTGTCAACTAGTGCCCATGGCTAAGCTCCACCCTTCCTTGGAACTAGCGGATGTGTTAATCCATGAAATGTTTAGATTCACCGGAATACCCGAAGACATTGTGTCCGATCAGGGTCCACAATTCGCTTCCCGGGTGTTTAAAGAGATCACTGCCAAACTGAAAATCAATTTGAGCCTTTCCACGGCGTATCATCCACAAACTAATGGTCTTGCCAAGAGAACAAACCAGGAAGTGGCCAAAGCGCTACGGCTCCTGTGCCGGAAGAATCCGGCCAACCGGGCTGCGCAGCTAGTGTGGGTGGAATACTCCCTGAATGCACGGGTGAACTCCATCACTGACATCTCCCCATTCCAGTGTATGTTAGGTTTTCAGCCTCCTCTGTACCTGTGGGACTCACCACCTGGTCCGGTGCCCCAAGTGGAAGCCTGGTTCCGGGAATGCAGCGAGACCTGGTCCCGAATACAATGTGCCTTGCAGCTCCAAGGAACCCGCTGAAAGACCCTGGCAGATCATCACCGTCGACGTGGTTTCCCTTTTCGCCCTGGACAACAGGTTTGGCTATCGACTTGAAACTTAAGGATGCCCGGGTACAAACAGCTGTCCACCCACTATATTGGTCCGTTTAAGGTCCTGAGACGGGTGGGACCCGTGGCTGTGAAATTACAATTGCCCAGTGTCTATAAAATCCACCCTACATTCCACATCTCACTCCTGAAACCTGTTAAATATAGCCGGTCGTCTGACCTCAATGAAGAGACGGACGAAGTTCCACCCGTGGTGGAGGACAAAGGACCCTCAACCCAGGCCTCGTCGAACCTGAACCCCGAGCTGGTTGAGGGCTTCCACCGCGCTCACTCCGAGAAGCCCGCACCACGTCCCAGGGGGTGCCCGCGGCGGTGGCGTTGGCCTCCAGGAGGCGGCCGTCAGGGGGGGCTAATGTCACGCCCACTAGGGGCGGAACCCTCCCAGCTGACACGCATTCCCTGGGATCTACGCTGAGGATATAAATACTGCCACGACCAGTGAACCTTCGTGAAGTATTGAGCCAATATATTTCAGCCGTACCGAGCAATTTACCCATCTTGCATGCACCCTCGCTTTCCTTGCCCGTCCGTCGAACCTCTGTTGTAATTTAACCTGTGTCTATTCCTTTCCCAGAACCCGCACCTTGCCTGACCTCATGCTCCCAGCGTTCCCCTCCATCCCCGTCCACCCTCCCTCCTGTGTCCTGTCAATGTGCCTAAGTGTTGGACGGACTCTCCTGCTGCCGAACCCCGCAAACACCCCTGACCACGCCTCCTGCCTAACGAACCTCATCTCTGTCAGCCGCCCCCCCCCGAAGGGGATTCCCCCTCGGTGTCCTCGCGACCGACCGAAGCCTGCCCGGGATCCCAGCTCCACTCAGGTCCTCAGGATACGTGTTCCCTTGGCTGTGTTCTTATGTTCTTGAGCTGAATAAATCCCTGTTTTCTCCACATACCTGGATCTCTGGCTCTTTGTTTCCCTCCAGGCGTGACACTTGGAATATAAACAAATGAAATTGTATTTTTCTTAAATGGTTTGAGAATCAGATTTCATCTTTCTGCTTTTAATTGCTAAATTAAATTTTAGATTTCCAACATCAATCTGCCAGACGAAACATATGGCACAGTGACTATGTACAGTCTAAAAGTGTAGTGTAGCAAAGTGTAGTTAAAAAAAAAACTGCACAAGAAAACATTGCAAAGTCCCAAGACAAGCAAAAAAGTCTTTGCAACAGGTCCTAAAAATGTACAAAAATGTTGTGTACAATGTGGGAGATGAAATTCTTCTTCTAAACATGAGGAAATGTGGAAGAAAAGGAGGAAGACTTGAACCCAATTTTTCAGGTCCCTACACAATTGAAGACATCTATGGCAAACGTGTTAGCCTAAAAAACACTGAGGGAATTACTTTACACACTCATTACAGTATTGACCACATTAAGCCATATAGAAGAAGCCACCCGGTCCAAGTCTGTGACAGCTCAACTCCAACTCAGCCTGTAAAGAGTAGCCCAACTTTTAAGATGCCATCTTGTAATCCTACAGTCAACCCTCAGCATCATCAATTGCTGCAGGTTAACAGACGCTCTGTTATACAGTTGGCACCCAAGACAGCTGAGTTAAAATCGATACAAGCACCAGAACAGCTTGTACCAGTGACCCCCCAGAAACTAAGCACACAAGAAAAAGGTGGCATAGCTAAAAATCTCATTCTGACCGGTTGGTCATTTGTTGACAGTTTGGCTAGTTGAATGAATGGAATGTTTTATTTACTTCTATCTTGCTACTTGACCTGTTGGTCAAATTTTGGCTTTCTGATTTATAGAAAGCCGCTCCCCTGTGGCATGTTTATTGTGTTGGCCCGTTGGCTCTTGTCTGCTTGTGGCCCGTTGGCCCTTGACTCTTATTACTTAAACTTATCATATTTTATTTTTTAGTGAAGTGGCTTTGGGATGTGGAGGCAGTCGTAGGACCATACAAATTGTATGATTCATTTTCGCACGCTGGAGGAGAGTGGGTGGCTTTCTGATAAGGTAAGCGAAGTTATTTATGATACAGGTGGTGGTGTGTATAAATTATCTTTTTTTTTTTATCAATACAGGTCATTGGTGCATACCTCCACTGCCTCATTAGGAAACAAAAGGCAAGTAAGAATTATGTATGCTCAGATATTTCAGAAAAAAATATTTTATTAAAGTTTTGCAACTTGTTTTAAATGCATGCATTTTTCAGAAACATATGCATCAGTTATCTTGCGTTGTTGCAACCTCATTGTTTTCTGGGCAGTTTAAAAGTGTCAGCAAAGAAACTTAGATGTTGTATAGGTAGCCCCTGGCGATGCAGGTGGTCCCCGAGCCCCAGCCAGGGCAACCGAGGGTGAGCCACGGGGCAGGGCGGGCAGGACTCGGACCCCCCATCTGTGTCCCCTCCCCTTGCGGGACACAGAGAGGCGCGGTAGCCTACGGTGGGGTCCAGGTCGCGGTCGGGTCAGTCCCAGCAGGGAAATCCCCGGTACCACTCCAGCTCCTCCTCCAAGGAGGAGGGAGCAAAGGAGCCACTGTCCGGGACCTCCTCAGGGACCTGGGCTAGAGTCACTGGGGCAGGAGTCACTGGGGCCCGAACAGCTGAAACGGGGGTGGCTGCGGGCTGGGTGGCCGGCAGAGACGGCGAAGCATCCGCGGGCAGAGCAGCCGGAACGAGGGTGCCAGCCCCAACACGAAGGGTCAGAGAACTGTTGTCCTCCAACTTCTTCCCTTTGCGCCTCCTGCTCCGTCCAGAGCAAGACGGAGGTGGCGCAGGTCCCCGGGACCTGGCCGACGCACTAGCCCCTGGCCGGTAGCGCAGCGGGGCTTGCTGGGCTTTTCCCCGGGCAAGCCGCTGTTGCAGCATCCGCAGCTCTGGCAAACCGTCCTACCTATATGAATATGAGTTAGAAGCATACTCTGACAGGTAAAATGAAGTGGCAAACCATCCTACCTATATAAATATGAGTCAGAAGCATACTCTGACAGGTAAAATGAAGTGGCAAACCATCATACCTATATGAATATGAGTTAGAAGCATACTGTGACAGGTAAAATGAAGTGGCAAACCATCATACCTATCTGAATATGAGTTAGAAGCATACTGTAACAGGTAAAATGAAGTGGCAAACCATCCTACCTATATGAATATGAGTCAGAAGCATACTCTGACAGGTAAAATGAAGTGGCAAACCGTCCTACCTATTTAAATTTATGCTTGACAGCAGAAATGTGCATGAATTACATACGGTAGGACAGTTTGCCAAAGTAGAATGGTTTGTCAGACGTCACCGTAAAATTATCCTACGGGTGGGACGGTTTGCCAAAGTAGGACAGTTTGTCTGAACACTAGTCTAAATGGCGCGTACAGTTCAGCGAGCACGCAGTGATTTTTTGCGTCACCCAAATCAAAAACTGCCACTGCCTGCAAGGGACGGCACGAGTCAGTGTGAACAGAAAAGATGTCCCTAGTCACGCTCACGACGGATGAACTTCTGCAGCTTTTTGCCAACGATGGTTTGGAAGTAACGGAAGACGAAAGAAGAAAATTCATAAGTGAGTAACCTAGCATATTTAATAACTCAGTTCACTATGGCTTATGTTGAGACGGTAGGAATTTATCATACTGGAGTAGCATGCTCATGCTAGCTGTACTAACTCGCTTTTTTGAAATGTAAAGAACTAATTTTATGGTGGTAAGGGGACAATGTCGGTCTTTAATTTAATAAAACATATTTAGCTAACTGTCACGCCCTGAGGGGAAGGCGCCGACAGAGGTCGAGCACCTCCCAGCAATCACGGTGGGAATAAAGGCATGACCGTGAGCAGAGGCCAGTGCGAAGTATTGCGCTATCCATGACAGCCTCTACCGAGCATTATCCTGTCCTCTGTCTTCCCTCGTTCCA
>JABFEB020000020.1:16341427-16364168 GCA_019775895.2 Stomatorhinus ivindoensis | reverse complement strand
TAGAAACAATGCTTCTGCAAAAGCAAGGCTTCTCTAAAGATATGAATGCAATATGCCAAGTTTTGAACACTGGACAGTCTGTGTTAAAAATAATGACTGTTGTGATTTATGTGTCTAAAGTTTTGAAAGATGACATGAAGGTTCTGTTATTAGTGCAAAAGTGATTGTAAAAAACTGTAAATTAACACATTAATTTAATAATGATGATGTTTATTAAAGCATATTACAACATGTTCAATTCGTTCCTGTGTATTTTAGTATATTTTTGAGATCAAAAATTTTTACAAAGTATTTTTTTACAAAGTATTCCTGTTGGGTGATGATGTTCACCAGTGTTTGCCAGCCAGTGTTTATTTTGAGGCATGCATGAAGTGTTGGGCCAGGCTGCACGTTGGTATTGCAAACAGTGCAAAGAGTTTTGGAAAAGTTACTTCAGCATTGAGAAATGCTTGTTAGCGGTTGTAAAAAACTGTACACGCCATAAAGGCGAAGGATCCAGGCAGGTAGGGTCATTGACAGGAGCCCATGGGAACATGACCATTACTCTGCGTCTCTAGGCCACACGATGTTTCTGGATGAGATGTTCCGTCGAGGCTCGCTATGTGATTTACTGTGCTGAGGCCTCCTGGTCACTCACAGTGTTTCTTTCACCTTGTTGCCTTCGCCTCTCCTCTAAATTCTCCACCAATTTTCCTTCACCTTGAGAGTTCATACGCCACCCCTGTACTGAGCAGCAGGCCTGGGCTCTGTTCCATCTTACCCCAGAATGCATCTCTCATTTCAGATAACACTGTACCTCGTCTTATACCTCATAGCTGGAAGGAACCCCAATTAGTGGTTACAAATACATAATCAATTCCTCTCTCTGCTGTTTTATCAATTACACATTTCTTACCAATTGCATTTTAAAATTGCTCTGTTTCAGTTATATTTTGATATGTATGCCTTTTAATGCCATTAATTTCATTACAAATGAAACTATTTGTAATATATGGTACTTGCCGCCAACATTAAATACAGTAATAATTTATTCCATTGTACATTATTATATGGTACAATACAATACTGTATTCTTTCTGAAGTGAAAAGAATTTTGACATTTTATCCTAACTCTCAAGAGGAGATGGAGTGAGGAAAAAATATCATTTACCAAGGGAAGATGGAACAATAAAAACCATGCTTTTTATACCCAGAAAGGGCAAAGGAACATTTGAGTCAATTCAGTAAATCTAAGTCATCAAAATGGATTTTGTTGTGTTTTTTTATAAATTTTATTACTTTCAGATGTATATATCAACTTGCTTGTTTAAATCTTAACAGGCAAAATACTCCTGCAGAAATCATAAGCTGGCAAACGTACAGCAATAAGCTAAAACATTACATACACCTGTAGGTCCCCCTCATGCCACGAAAATAACTCATTGAGGCCTGGACTCCACGAGACCTCTGAGGGTGTCCTGTGGTATCTGGCCCCCAGACGTTAGCAGCAGATCCTTTATGTCCTATGAGTTGTGAGGTGGGGTCTCCATGGATAAGACTCATTTGTCCAGCACATGCCACAGATGGTCGATCGGATTAAGATCTGGGAAATTTGGAGGCCAAATCCACACCCAAAACTCTTTTTCATGTTCTCAAACCCAATCCTGAAGATCTTTTGCATGCTGAAAGAGGCCACTGTCATTGGGGAATACCTTTGCTATTAAGGAGTGAATGTTTAGGTAGGTGGCACATGCCAAAGTAAGATTCATATTACACTGCCTCCACCAGTTTGCATTCTTCCCATTTTGCATCTTGGTGCAAACTCGTCCCCAGGCAAATGACGCAGATGTACCCAGCCAGCCAAATGATGTGAAAGAAAACCTGTCTCGTGAAACCAAACTCCCTGCTTCCTTCGCTCCATGGTCCAGCGCGGACGCTCACACGTCCGTTGTAGACACTTTCTCAGTGGACAGGGGTGAGCATGGGCACGCAGCCTCATACGCAGCAAGCTGTGATGCACATTGTGTTCCGACACCTTTCTATAATCACCAGCATTAAAACTTTTAGCAATCCGCTACAGCAGCTCTCCTATGAGGTCGGATCAGACAGCCTAGACTTTGCGTATCGATGAGGCTTTGGCACCCAACGGCGTTCAACGGGGGTTCTTCCTTAGGCCTTCCTTGGTAGGTACTGACCATTGCATGCTGGGAACTTTCCATAGCAGCTGAAGTTTTGGAGATGCTCTGACCCAGTCATCCAGACATCTCAATTTGGCCCCTGTCAAAGACCCTTATACTTGCCCATTTTTTCTGCCTTTCAACACATCAAATTTAAGAACTTACCATTCAATAGCTGAATATTCTGTCACCCTTTTCAGGTCCTGTTATAATGAGATAATTAATGTTATTCCTTTCATCCGTTACTGGTTTTAATGTTCTGGATGATCACTGCACGCATGAAATTAATTGCAGTGATCTACCATTGTTGCGATGTCAAAAAAATTGAAACGTGAATCATGTTTGACTCATAAGTTCCTTTTCTCATACTACATAGCAACCATTCACACATAAACCTCAGCTTTCAGGTTAAACTGCCAGTCCTTGAACATATTTATGGCAAAGGGGTGAAACTAAAAATTTACGATAGCTAAATATGGAACATGCAGGCTTTGTAAGTGGAGGGGCTCAGAGCACAAGGAAGTGTGCCGGGGGGTGAAGTTGCAGAGCGATGAAATGCAATGTGGCCCAGAGCCATATACAGTGTAAGCGACAACAGCCAAAGCACAACTAGGGTTGATCAGAGATTACAGCTCCAACTGTGGCAGTCAACAGTATCAAAACAATATATTTCCATTGAAAAAAAGACAATTTAATATTAGCATAGATTCAAATGAATAGTAACACTATAAAACCTAACAAGAACTTCTTCTGTTCTCCAGAAAGTCAATGACACCTTGTTGGATGACTAGATGAACACCACACCGCTTCGACTCCCAGACCTCTCCTCAGGGGCATCTCAACCCTCCCATGTCTTCATTAAATTTCATTACCAGCTCACTAAATTAACTTAATTAGTTAAATAACTTAATGAGGTATTGAATAGCCAAACTCAGTGGGCTAGTGAGACTTTAGCACAGTACATACTAGCCATCGCTCCCGGAACAGCTGGACCTTCTTCTCCTCAATCCTCTAGGGATGAAGGTTATGCTGATATTGGCTATACTTCAGTTCTTAATGCCATTCATGAATTAATTATATAGACATTAAGCAGCACACCTCTCTTTCACATAAAAGGCAATATTGTTATTATTGAGAAATGGGATTGTGGCTCCTGCATTAGCCTAATTAGCGAGCAGCGTCTCTCCTTCACAGTGTCCTTCGTTCATATTAAATCACACAAGCAGAAGAGACTGCAGGACTCTAAGCTGTTGCAATGCTACAGAAAATCCGTCTGATAACCTGGATGCTGTGCACATTGCTCACTCTCGTGATTGTGATGTCTGTCAGAATGTTCCAGATTTGCTTTGAAGGCAGCAGCTATGTATTATTCACTATGTGGCATAGACGTGTTTTCTTGCAGCTTAAAACATGTAAACCGTGCATTCTGCCACGTGAGGTTGGGGTATTTTATTAAAATGATCAACTAGAAAAGATTAAGATTATTTTTGCTAAATAGTACTAAGAAAGCAGGATGTTTAATTTTGCAGAATAGAATAACTTTGAGCAGGAGTGTAAGACAAGGGCAAACATGGACTAGGCTAGGCTAATCAGGCTATGCTAATCAGGCTAGGCTAATCAGGCTAGGCTAATCAGGGTAGGAGCTCTTAATAGGAGCAATCCATAGCTGTTAAGAATTAGAGTTAAGTCACAACTGATTCTTCACAATGAGGGAACTAACAGAACCAGTTGTATCAGCCAGGCACTAAAGCTGTAACGATGGGTTTACGGAGACCAATTGTGGGGGCATTGCTATGGTGTGGTGGCGTGACTGCAACGTGGGCATGCCTGTGGTGTGGGTATGGGGCTGCTTTATGTGGGTGTGACCGTGATGGGGGCATGGTCGCAGTGTGGGTGTGGCTGTGGTGTGGGTATGTGGCTGCTTTGTGTGGGTGTGGCTGTGATGGGGCGTGGCCGCAGTCTGGGGTGTGGCTGTGTTGTGGGTATGTGGCTGTGTTGTGGGTATATGGCTGCTTTGTGTGGGTGTGGCTGTGATAGGGCGTGGCCTCAGTCTGGAGTGTGGCTGTGTTGTGGGCGTGGCTGTGGTGTGGGAATGTGGCTACTTTGTGTGGGTGTGACCGTGATGGGGGCATGGTCGCAGTGTGGCTGTGATAGGGCGGGGCCGCAGTCTGGGGTGTGGCTGTGGTGTGGGAATGTGGCTGCTTTGTGTGGGTGTGGCTGTGTTGTGGGCGTAGCCGCAGTCTGGAGTGTGGCTGCTTTGTGTGGGTATGTGGCTGCTTTGTGTGGGTATGTGGCTGTGATGGGGCGTGGCCGCAGTCTAGGGTGTGGCTGTGTTGTGGGCATGTGGCTGCTTTGTGTGGGTGTGGCTGTGATAGGGCGTGCCCTCAGTCTGGAGTGTGGCTGTGGTGTGGGAATGTGGCTACTTTGTGTGGGTGTGGCTGTGTTGTGGGCGTGGCTGCAGTCTGGAGTGTGGGTGTGTTGTGGGCGTGGCTGTGGTGTGGGTATGTGGCTACTTTGTGTGGGTGTGGCTGTGATGGGGCGTGGCCGCAGTCTGGGGTGAGGCTGTGGTGTGGGTATGTGGCTGCTTTGTGTGGGTGTGGCTGTGATAGGGCGTGGCCTCAGTCTGGGGTGTGGCTGTGGTGTGGGTATGTGGCTGTTTTTTGTGGGTGTAGCTGTGGTGGGGCGTGGCCGCAGTCTGGGGTGTCTCTGTATTGTGGGCGTGGATGTGGTGTGGTTATGTGGCTGCTTTATGTGGGCGTGGCATTGCTGGAGGCGTGGCTGAAGTGTGGGGTGTGGCTGCTTTGGGGGTGTGGCTATTGGGTGGTTATGTGGCTGCTTTTTGTGAGCGTGGCCACAGTGTGGGGTGTGGCGCGATGTGGGGGTGTGGCTGCAGTGCAGGGCGTATAGGCATATGGCTGTGAGGTGGGTGTGAAGCTGCAGTGTGGGTGCATGATTGCGGTATTGACTATCTGATTGACAGCTGAATCCAACCTCCCACTTCACCAATGATGAAGAATCGGTCAATTTTTCTGTCAGCACATTACCTTACTGTATAGCTATTTGATTGGTTGATTGGCAGCATGAAAATATGGGGAAATAGGTCATAAACACTCTGGACAGATACAATTCTGACATTGTTAACGTGGGTGTAAAAACCAGTGTAAGAAAGTCCACAGAGAGAAATTAAATTTGGTGCCAAGTCAAGCTGTACGCATTGCAGATGCCAGCACCTGTTTCAATCATGCAGTGAGGCAGTAGGTTGCATTATCAGTAAAGATGTGGATCAGGTTGTAGGTGTCAAGGTCAGAAAAAAATCTCACTTCATCCGCTCGAAATTGGCTTTAATAAATAGTGCCTAGAGTATAAATGGAACTAGCATCTAGTCCAGAGTGCTATATTTCCTGAGAGAGACTTCAGGCAACCCTGTATCAGGTAGGAGAATGGATGGATGGATGGATGGATGGATGGATTGAGGGATGGATGGATGGAAAATGGACCATGACTGATTCAACTCACTCTAGACAAAATGTTTACCAAACAACAAAACTTACATCCTTTCACACCTGTCCATCCATCTGCTTTCGATTGAGCATGTCTAATATGATGTATCTGAAATATCCTGTCACTCTCATAGGAATAAAGGAGAATATGGAGCATATAGGTTAATCTTCCAAGCATATTTGGTGAGAGCTGTAACTTCCCCAACCTGGGCTATACCAGTTGAATCTTCTACTTGCAGAATTTATATCCTTGTTTCAAAATATCTATTCAAACTTTTCTTTCAAGCCCCTTTTCTTGTATGCAGCAGCAGTAAACTACTGCACCCTCTGCACTGTTTCTTCAGCACTAATGATGCATCTCGGCACGTCTCCCAACAATGGCAATCTGTTCCTGGCTTGGGGAAGCGGGGCATTTGGCTGCTGGTGACTGAGTGAGGAGACAGCGAGGCCACAGGGGAACAGAGATATCCTTTTTAAACGAGGCCTTACCTGCGGGGCTGGTTTTCCAGTTGAGGGACCATGCTGTCAGTGGCTGCTTCCTGAAATTGCAGCAGAACAGGTAAAATGTCAAACTATGTCACGCCACAGCGAGAACGTGACACGGATGTCAGAAGAAATATTTCCTGAGGCAACAGAATATTTCTGGCCCGCTATGGAGTACTTGTGAAGTAATCTTGTGTACCTGGAATCGGTGATTCCCATTAGAGCTGTTTGATCTTTCAAAACTTTGACATTTCCCTGTTTGATTTTCTTTCACATTCAGGGCCATCAAACCATCACTTACTGCCGTCATGTCCTGCCTTTGGCCCACACCCGAACCTCTAGACAGAGTCAAAGGTCAATGCCCACATATTAAAATTCGTGAATTGCTGTGCTAAGGTTTAAATTACGTTGCGGACATGAATTTACCTTACAAAAATCCCAGTGTAATCGTAGATACAGACGCAGCACTCTTTAAAAATGTGGTTCCTGTTTCACAATAATGTATAAGCTATAAATTCTATACTAAAGCAATAAACGGACAACCTGAATGCTGTGAAACTGATTAAGGAATGTGCTTCGTCAGTGTATTCCTAATTGTTTCTAGCATATAAAGGGAATTATTTATTAAAAGGAGGCATGGTTTTCAGGCATTTAAAGAGGCGGTAAGTTTGCTAAGGGATGCCTTTTATTGCTTCCTGTTTTGTTCTGTGCCGTGTGTCCACAGTGTGTCGACAGGTCTTCCTAATCTTGAGATGTGCACCGGTTCAGTGTTCGTTGTGCCTTCTTTTGTCCCTGACTCAAACACCTGCTTCTCTCCCCTGCTTACATTCCTTCATTTTTTGTCATTGCTTCCCATGTCACACTAATCTCACCACATCTAATTACCCCGAAAGTAAAAATCCCATCTCCCAACAAACCTGTGATTCCCAGTCTAGTTCTCTCATCACCTGGTCCAGTGTGCCACCCAGTCTCAAAGGATTCTCACACTTCTTAAAGAGCTAGAGTTCTAGATATTATTTCACTAACAAAATACAGAATAAAAACTTAAACCCAGGAAGCAAGTTTGCTTGTTTTAGTGAAGTAGTGGTATTGATTTTACATTCAATGTCATCAGAGTGGACATTGTTGCACATAGATGCTGGAGAATAGACTACAATATCAGTGATTGCAGGGCGAAGCTTATCATATGACAAGGCATATTTTATGAATTGTGTTGGATGAGAAAAAGGAATCTGCAGTGGTAAGGTAACCAGAATATGAAAATCTTTAAATATATTTCTCTGCCATCTTAAATGTGCCTGCGTTTGTTTGAAACCTGCGAGGTAACTACACCGTAAATGAGGTGGAGTGTCAGAAAGTGCCGCCGCATCCTTCCCAGTTCAGGCATTTTCTTTGAGGCAAGAGGTGAAGTTCATTAGACAACAGCCTATTATTTAGAATGAGGCGTTTAGTGACTTATCCTTGATTCAAGTCATTGACTCTTGGTTTAACTTCTATGCAGTGGTGACATAAAAGTGCTTTCTTGTAATTTCATCTTTCTGTCCTGCTTCCATCCTCTCATCCCACCATGCTGTTCTGCCATTCACAGCATCATTCAAGGACTGACATATTGCATGGTGCAATTTTCTAATATTAAGTAAGACGAACTGTAAAGGACAGAGAGTGGCCTGCTTGAAGGGGCCGGCAGTTAGCTGAATGGTGTGTAATGCTGGTTCACCAAGCCCACAGGTGTCATTTCAGTTCTCTTCTCAGCCATTTCCCAGTTCAACCACCAGCCATCACACTGACCTGCCTCTCAGAGGAATGATTTAGGTGTGCCATCGAACTAAATGAAGATCTCCTTCCATTGCTCATGCTGTATGAGTAAATTTCTCAGGAACATTTTGATGGATTGTGCATATTGCCATTTTGAGGTATACGGACATCAAATACTTATCTTACTTTGACACAAATATTTCCCAGTATTGTGTCTTTGTCACTTTTATCTACACCACTCAACTTTTATCTGTCCAAGAGTGACATAGACATCAGCTGTGTGTTTACAGCTGTGCGTGTGTAGTTATTTTGGGGTGAACCTCAGTGAACGTAAGGTGTCGTCCAAAACAAGGTTTCGGTTAAGTTTAAGAAATGAGACTAATTGCAAAAACCATTGTAGAGTGCAAGGTAGGTACACTACCACTAGCAAAAACATCTGGTCCAGTAGACGTAGTGCCTAAAGTAATCTCAGGTGTAAAGGATCACAAAAATTTAGCTGCCATAGTACTTGCATCGCCAGCATCATGCATCTGAGTTTGTCTATGGGGTAAGACCACCTCAAGCAAAAAATCACTTCTAACAAAAAAACTGTGAATGTTTCCATGGGGAAGCTGAAGACTTGGCTTTACACAGTGCTGGAGTGCATCAGCTGTCAGTATGCACCACCTGAACAAGGTGGTTAAGTTTGGAGTCTCAACAAGACGAGGAGCATCTAAAGACTCAAGCCTTCTCCAAAACTTTGCCTCGGATGCTACCCGCAGATATCCACCATTGGCAACCGGCCATCCACTTTTGTGCTTTAAAAATATACGAAGACGCAGAACAGCTGCATTTTTGCATCCTAAACTGAAAAACCTGAAGCTGCTTTTCAGACATAGACACAAGGGGAAAGTCAACAAGTGGAGAGTCTGGGTGGTTGGCTAAACAAAGCCGAGCATCATGGGAAATCCAGAGCGGTTTATGGTGTATATGGGGTGAAAGTTAGTGGGAAGCATGCATAACAAAAAGCCCATTCATAAACAAAGGTCTGACTGAGCCATGTTAAACTTTACGACAAAGTACATATCAATATGGACATTCCTTACCCTAATTTACTAGTAAACTTAATCATGGAACATGAATTATCGATCAAATCTGTGCCAAAAAAGTAATGCAGGACTTGATGTTGATGATACAGACGGGAGTTGTCATTCTTGTTATTTTTTATTGAAGCCCCAGTTAAAGATTATGTTGACGGACTGCTGCAGGTGGACAAGCCGCTCTCAGCTCTCAGAACTGGGTGCGTTTCCATTGGGCACAAGGCTCTGGGAATGTGGCTGAGATTCTCTTCCCAGGAAATTCTGGATGATATACCCCTGGAGGTAGCTATTACATTTGTATCTGAGGAAAAAGTAAGCCAGGCTGAGCTCCTAGATACAGCTGTGTGGCAGGAGGGAGGATGCCCCGCGAAACTCTCACCGAATGCACTATTTACCCCTCCCAATCCTAGTATCCCGGTGCAAGCAACTAGTACCATTCTGCTCAATAAATTCGACATTTGATCCTTGGCGAGTGGACAGCAACCCGTCAGGGCACATTGTGGTTAATCCAAACTGCTGAGCTACCAGAACCTGCTGTGGAAGAGGTGAGGTTTAAAACTACGAGCGCTCTGTGGTACAGCCGACCCGGAAAAAAAAATCACACTGGCCTACCAACATCCAGGGCCCCCGCTAGCGTGTCGGGCTCAGAATCACAGCGTGGTGCCTGCATAGTTGTCAGGTGGATGTTATTGTCCCTTTACTATGCTTATGGGCGAGGTTTTCTAGAGTCAACGGCACCAGTGTGAAAACAAACAGATAAATGTGTGAATTATTGAGCTAGCCCTTAAGCCACTAGCAGTCCGACTCACTGAGCTACTGGAGTGCCGCTAACAAAGGCGGACACTTGCTGTCTTTCGTGCACAAAGTGCCTAAGAGAGACACATTCCTGCTTAAAGCCATCGTCAGCTGCACAGGATTGGCAGGATAAAAAAGAAGGTTGTGGCCTTTCTAGAGGAGGAGCTCGGTGTAAATACTCCCATCTGCAGTACTGAGAGATAGTAGCAGAAAAGCACTTTAGTCGCATGTTCCCTGCAGGCGGACTGAACCCCACATCGCTAATCTGCAGGTCACTGTGATAACACAGGCTGAGTCTGCACTGACATGAATACCACTCCATGCCTCACTGGGTTCATGCATGGTATGTGTGTCTTTGGGGCATCTCAGTGTGTCTCTGAACGTTAGGGGACAGGGTTAGATCAGGTGCTTGTGTTTGATTGCTAATTAGACATGGTTCCATTTTTTTCATCTCCTGATTAGTGCCCGCTGTTCCCTGGAATAAGTTCCAAACCTGCACTGGTCACTAAGTGGGAGATGAATCTAGAACATAATCCAGGAACTTAGCTTCTGGTCTTGCACTGCATATATCAACATCTCATTGTCTTGGTTCCCTTGTACTGATCCGCAAAAAGCTTTTTTGTCATCATTTTGTTAAACCCTTCTTCTCCCCCATCCACAAGACACAAGGTTCTGTTTGAACCCAAGCTGAGTAACGTCTGATGCTATGGTGAATTCTTTAGTGAAATACCTCCGTGAATGACGTTCCTTCACAGCACCAGAGCTTCAATCATGGGAAGCTGCACCTTCTTCCGGTACCTCAAGCCTCAAATGTGTCCTACTTGTGCTTTAAGTTTAGCATCTGCAGTTAAGTGAAAATAAGGATGCTGGTGATATGAGTTTTCACCCTTCATCAGGATTGATAAATATAGATAAGACCTTCTATGATGTTTTATATGTAATTCTGAATGTACCACCTTGTGTCTCCCAACCCGCGTCAAGGACATAAATACTTCAAGATCAATTCCATATATGACAATGTTCCAGGCAACATGAAAAGACATTTCAGACCAGTGATTCTGTGGTGAACTCATCTCAACGCCTTTTCTAATTTTTGTTTCAGTGTTGGTGTTTGTCTGCCATGGCCAATATCAGACTGGTCTATTTTAGCTAAGGTTAGAGTTCATGTCACAAATAAATTTTTTAAAAAGGAAGAAAAAAATAATAGTAATAATCCAAATAACAATAATTTTAAGTATTTTAACCAAAGAACAGTAAGATAGATGTTGAAAGAAGCCTAATCCCATTGTCATGTAAGTAGTTTTCACCAAAATAAGGGCAGTATGTCACTTGTGAGTATTTGCAGTGTCATCTCTCATATTTTTTGGAATAAATCAAATATCTGCTGCATTTTGCTGAACTCTGAATTTGGATTGAATTTTTTCTAAAGTATTAAATAGAGATTTAATATATTCATATTCTATATCAAATGCACACAAAAAATGAATGTGAATCATTAGAGTTCACCTCTTTGGTTGTATTTCAAAGGTAACGTTCTAATTCGTGACTGGTTTCTTTGATCAGGATTGACATAAATTTCTTCGTATGATGCAGCTCCCCTGAGCCCAAACCAGGCCTGCTGTGGTATAAAAGCCTTCAAGAACTTCTGATAGTTGCTACAGTAGCAGCAGTTTTGCCTTCAAAAATAGAACTGATGGCTCTGCACTGATCCCACCCAGGTGGTCATGTGCTATTCCCTACAATAGTGACCTTTCCCACATGAATTGCTCATTAAGTCCCATTATTTCCATTTAGCTCTCTGTTTGGCATCACTATCATGTAGCTCAAGGTAAGAACCTTAATCAAGGCAGAGAAGGGTTTTAACAATAGATCCTTCCTCTTAGTGCACTCTGTCAGGTTGCCCCCATCTTATTCACTCTTTTCAGTCAAGAAAGAGGGAGGTAGATTGAACAGCCAGTGCTTAGGGTCCTGCTGTTGCGGTCACTGAAAATCCACAGAAATTCCCAAAGAAAAGTATCAGTCTTTATCAAAGGGTAAGCAATGTGATAATGGCTGCTAAACATACTATATAAATATGAAGGAAGATGTCCCTTTTGCAGCCGTGCTAACACATATAGAAAATGTATGCTAAAACAAGATGCTGTCACTTATTGAAAATGCCTGAATCTGCTGACAATGCCCTCTGATTGCAGGGGGGCCCGGGTGTCTGGCCATTGTGGGCTGGCTGGGTCCATGATCGCTCAGGGCTCTGCTGGCCATCTGGGGGGCTCCGGGGTGGCGTTGTTGTGGCCTCACACAGTCATTGGGAATCATTCCATGTTAACCTGCACACTCATACATACACTCACAGCACACAAACATACACACATGCGCACACACACACATACACACGTATATATGCATACACACATGTACATTTGCACACGCACACACATACACACACTTTCACATCCACACACATACACATAGAACGCGCACACACATAGGCATGCACGTACACACGCGCACACACAGACACACACGCACACAAGGGAGCCCAGGGCTTTCTTGCCCTATTTTATTTTATCCCTCTCTCTCCCCGTCTGTGTGTGTGTGTGTGTGTGTGTGTGTGTGTGTGTGTCTTCCAGTCATTATTCTCGGATGCAGATACTGGTGCGGCGATATCCAGACCGTGTTCCTGTTGGTCTACTTATGTATTTTTTTCTTTGGTATTAATGTATTTAATTCCAGAAGCAGATACTGGCACAAGCGTATTCCCTGTCATTATGGTACCATCGGTTTCTGTGTCTGTATACTGTTTGTGTGTGTACCTGGATCTTATTGTTCAGATACAGCAGCTGGTGTGATGACACAATGTCCAGTAGTAAGATGCAGAATCTGTCCTTTTGTTACTCTTTTCTTTTTGTTCTACTTGTTGTCAAGTTGTCATGCATTATTTTTCTTTCCCTGTCTGACCCCCCTTTTTAAATTGTATTATATTTTTATTTATTATTTTATTTATTACATCCTGCTTACTAAACTGCCGGACACAACGGGGGGGGGGGGGGGATGCCTGACTTACTTACAAATTCTGGCGTCAGATCCCCAGCCTTTATGGGAAAGGTATGCAGAATATAGGGTCTTTCTCAAGTCTATTTTTGTAATTAATCCGCATGCTAATCAGCGCAGCAAAGCCAGAGAATAAACAGGGGTGCCCCTTGTGTTGCTCGAGCTGATTATTTAAGTCACGCTGAAGCTTCGAGTGAGCAAGTGTACCGGAGGGGAAAAAAAACGCAGCCTAGCTGGAAATGCATAGTCATACACATCTTTCTAGGGATCCAGCAGGGGCGGCTTTTTATTGCTTTGCCGTATTTACATCAGGAAAGGGAGAAAGGTGTAAACACAACAACGCTCTGAGCAAAATTTACAAAAGAAAGCTAGTGGTGTCCCATTCCTATTCTGCAGTGTGAAAGATCCTGGTTTTGATTGATTCCCTGGCAAAGGGACTACATGAAGCAGGGACTCCGTAAAGCCCCTAGTGAGACAGTTAGATACCATTAATCCGTGCCTTACTGCTTGCAATGTTGTCCCTGTATTTGTGTCGGTATCACACACACACACCCTGCGTTCTTGTTCTCTAGCCCTGCCGCACAGTGGGTGGCCTGTTTGTGAGGACTCCACAATGTACCAAGTCAACATCTGATCCCTTCGGCCCAAAACGACAAACTCCTTCCATCCCTGTACCCACTTTGTGAAATATCAATAGAATAGCGTGACATGTATTCAATGTAATTCCAGCTCCTTAAAAGCACCTAATCTACCCCCTGGTGAGGCTTCAGAATCCCCACATTCAGAATCAAGCCGTCCATATGGAGCTGCTTCGGTTTGGGGGATTTAAACAAACGGCAGCGGCAGACGCACTCTGATTCATCTGTCAATTGCATATAAAATGCCATCGATTGTTCGCTGTGATCGTCGAGTTCTCCGGTCGCGCTCAGATCAAGGGTTCACAGCAGAACTGCTGCTGGCAGGGTAAGATTTCCACTGACGCCCCCCCCCCCCCGCCCCACTCTCATGAATTTCACCTCAAACTGACTGAGTGAAGCCAGGGTATTGCCAAGCCAAGCTATTCCTCTATCCTCCACTCCTAACCGGCTCCCCCAGGGCTGGGGGCTGTCACTCAAACAGACGAATGCCTCACGAATGCAACAGATACACAACAAAGACAAAAACACCATTTTATATAATTAGTTAAGCTGGGAGATTTTGAAGTGAGCAGATTGCTAGTGGACTATCACAGCTACGGAGAATTTGGATGCCAAAACAGCGGCAGAGGGTCACAATAGGACATGCTGAGGCAGAACATTCATATATTTTTGAAATAAGGTGTGACTTTTACGAGCAGAAGCTAATAGCTCTAAAAACCATAAACAAAAGTTGTCGCGGTTTACAAGCCCTCGTGACTTATTGTAGGGCAACTTAGAAGGCGCAAGGACAAGAAACTATAACAACTAATGCATGATTCTTTTAGCCTTAATAAAAAATTACCTTCAGTGCCGTTTGGATAGTAAGGTGTCTCTGCGTTAAGTGGCTCCTTATAATGGTCCAAAAACGTTCTAAAAACGTTTTTTTCACAGCTGACTGTCCAGCCACCACTCAGGCATTGAAAGTCTTTCGACCATCAGGAATGATTTCATGGTAACAGCCTAGCAGTCAGGGCATAAGGAGCTGTGCTCTGATGAAACAGACCTTTTGGTTTCTGTAAAAACAAGCATCCGGGTTTTCCACGGCAACCGGAGTCGAGCCCCCCCGATACCGTGCTGTCCTGCACTGCCCTTGGTGTGCCCCAACGGAAGTAAGTGCATGCTCATGACAGCTCGCAGAAGCATCCGGAAGGGTGAGATCAATCCATCCTAATCTCTGAGGGTGAGATCCAGGTTTCCGTGGCCCAGTATGCATCCACCTGTTCACACGAACCACTGTAACATTGTGGAAGAGCAGTCGGTTATATGTAGTCCATACAACCCTCATAATATAGCCAAAGAATACTCCGGAAAGTAGAACTATAAATATGTGATTTTATTTCCCATAAGAACACTTAATGCTATTACTCACTCAGCTCACTTAGAAAAAACTAAGAAAACAAACAGACCTTCCCCACTTGCATTCATTATTCTGGTCGCTGTTTAGCTGTAACGTAGTAAAAGAATCATTTCACAAAATCCTGTTGCACGTTGTTCACAGTAAGTGCTTGTCTGATTGCATGTGCTCTGGGATTCCAACATTACACGCCATCTTCGGAAGGGCGAGATTCCCACAGTGTGCTGCTGACTGTTACAGAGAGTGGCTTCGTATACTATATTACACCAGACCATAATACCCTGACGCAGGTTCGCCAACTCTCACGCATCTGCCGTGACACTCACACTTTGTGCCTCTCACGTTCATGCAAGAAATCTTACAGCAAATCTACATTATTCCATTACAAACCTAAAATTAGCTACATCAAAAGTGGTTGTGAAAGTTGGAGTAGTTTGCAAACCAAGAACTCGTGGCCATAAGTGGAAATTAGAGAACATTTTAAAATGAATTTGAGGAAGCACTTCTTTACACAGCATGTAGTTAGAGTATGGAATAGTCTTCCTGCTAGTGTAGCGGAAGCTAAAACCCTGGGTTCCTTTAAATCAGAGCTAGATAAGATTTTAACAACCCTGAGCTATTAGTTAAGTTCTCCCCAAACGAGCTTGATGGGCCGAATGCCCCCCCTCTCGTTTGTAAATTTCTTATATTCTAAGGTATTCAAACTGTTGCATACATTTAAATGCCTGTGTTTGTTCAGTAGGGTGCCCACCTAATCCATCTCAGGGGGGACACTGAGCCAGGACAGGGTTTGTAAACTATCATTTCAATTAAAATACCTGGATTTCACTATAGTACCGACTTGCTGTGTGCTGATTGGTCAGTCTCCTATAATTACACATATGTCAGTAATGTTAATGTGAAACAGCTGGATGAGTCTTTCAATCAAGGAAACAAACCAGTCAAAGCACAAGAAGAACTGAATTAATTAGCTAAGCACAGGAGCCTTATGGTTTTAAAGTAGTTTGTGAAACCTGAAGTAGCTCAGTGTCCCACCTGACATGGATTAGACAGCCACCCTATTGTGCAGACTGACCCTTCCTGAATGACACCTGGTTTGAGTTTTGTGGGGTGAAATGAAGCCTGTTTGTCCCTCCCTTCCCCACATTCGTGGAGGAGGGCCATCTAGTCAAGTCCTTTAGAAACAAAGTCACTGCTTCTGACTCATTTTGTGCTGTTATTATGGCAATTACACTATTAGGTCCGATTATAGGGTGGCGCAGTGACTCAGTGGCTAGCCGAGCCTCACTGCCCAGGATAGGATCCAAGCCCTCCTGTGACCCTGATGAGGTTGAGCGACTAGAAGACGGATGGGTGTTTCACTTTCAGCTAGCGAGGAGCTGTATCGTCTGGTGTGACCTCAGCATTCATCATGCCAGTGGGGAATTATCTCTCACTTGGCCAAGCAGCGGACCTGCTCGCATGGATCTATCCCAAACAAGCTGTTCTGTGACATTTTGCTTTAAGGTAACTAGGGGAGCTTCACTCTTATGCTACATATACTTTAAAATTGTTAGGCCCAACTAAATAGTCCCAGCCAGTGGGTAAGTCTGTTTTGTTGTAGGTAAGTCACAGAGATGCAGTGTAGATTAATCTTCAGTCCAGACACAAGTTTTATTTTATAACAAAATATGACAGAAAATCTACTTCCCTTGAAGCATTTTCTATAACTATGACCTTTAGATCAGGTTTCACCCTTAATAAAAGGAAATCTCTTGTCGGGTGGGATGATGACTGAGGCAGTACCCTGTCCACTGTCTTTCGATGTCGGTGTTGTGTATATGAGGAGTGCACAGGGGTACATTCCGGAACTTTTGGTTTCCCTAGAGTCAGCATAATAGAAATTCCAGGAAAATGGGGAATCTGACCGGCATCAGGAACTGTCTTCGATTGCAAGTATACTGAGTCAGTTTAAACATGAAACTCATTTGGGGTCTAATAAATCATTTACTTGGTTGTTTAATTTCTCTTGGGTTTACTTATTTTAATCCATGGACAGACACTCTTGCCAGACTGAGAACTTTATCCATTAGCATGTCAAATTGTGGCACAGGGCTCATTCTCTCAATTTCACTAATGAACTGTCTGCAAATCTTCTTCCACTATGTCGAAGGAGCACCGAGCATCACTGCAGTGAAAACTATCAGAACATTACACGAACTTTTTTCTTTCTTTACGTCATCTCTTTCCTTTTCTATAAACATACCTGTGGCTCCATGGCAGCTCTCTGGCCTCACACCTCCAGGGTTGGGGTTCCAAAACTAAATATCAAGCAATTTATGTGGATTGCAGTTTCTATGTTGCATACACAGCAGAACTGCCTGAACTGGAAAAGGATCTGGATTCACCACAATCCTCCAGCTGATAAGCGGTTATGAAATATAGATGCATTTAGGTAGATATTTGGGTATTTTGAAAGGATGTAGAATTGAGTTCCGTTCTCTCTCAGAACTGATAAACATAGACAGACCCTAATATCCAACCTTATACCTATTTTTACTGATTGGAAGTCAACCACAAGGTCCTTTTAACATTCTTGTTTGTACCCAAGATGCCAGGATGGTTGCATGTCACTCTCCCCCCGCCGCCAAGCTTGCCGAATTTGTTAAATCCACATCAGGTCCTACCTCCCAATAAACCCATGAATCCCTCGTCCCGTTTCCGTATGAAATGCTTGCGCTTGTTTCTGAGCCTGGAGCCATCCTCACAGATGTTTCCACAGGGGAAGCTTATCTCAGATCGGCTGGAGTAACAGAGAAGGTGATGTAAGGAACAAGGATGAGAGCGATTGGTGCCCCCGGGGTATCACGTTAGGGGCAAATGACGGTGCCAACCGGGAGTGTGTGAATCTGTTTTGTCAGTTTAATCTAGCAGGCCAGAGCTGCAGTTTTGAAGACAGAGAAACAGAGTAAATGTCACGACATGCGCCAACTCATAGGCTGGTACGGCAAAACAAAAGGGGTTTAATTGAACTTAAACCAGCAAGGACTGGAAATTAACAAGATCGTGAGGGATCAAAATGAGAGGGCAAGATGGAGGACAGACACGGGCAGACAGAGGGAGCGATGTGAATGACCTGACCAGCTGACTAGCATGATGAGACTAACTGGTTAAATACAACGACTAACGAGGGGTAATAAGCAACAGGTGGAGACAGGAGGGAGGGTGGATGTGTTGGGCAGGAAATGAGTTACTAAAAAAAAAAAAAACATGGAAACATGAAGTTTTATTTAAAAGTCAGCTCTGTTTTGATCAAATATTGAATTAATTTGTTGGAGTAAACTCTCATTCTTCATTTAATTTATCGATATCCAGTCTGTCTTGGCAACATGTTACTTCGACTATAAATGAAGTGTTTTGCTTATAATATTCAATTTATACACTCAGTTTAATTTGTGTCCCGTAATATTTTAATTAATTACTTACAAAGGACAGAGTAGAAGGGGTAATTATACCACGTGTTTTAGCAGCAGATTTGCATGTATTAGTGTACATTTAATGATTAATGTCCACTAGCACACTGACTCAGCACACATTCCCACATGGACGCTGGCGGTCTCGGGGCTCAGGCAGATCCTGAAGGGATTTTATGGTGAGGGAGGGGCACCTTAGCAAAAATGCCGTTTGAGCCAAGTAGGGGGCCACGGGAATGAAAATCCAGCATTCACCGTGCCCTTTAGGAAGCAGATTTTATCACTTTGTCAGCTCTACACTGAATGTATTCACTCTAAAGATTATTCCTCTCAGCAATTATCCACGCAAGCCTTAATGCAGAGCATATCGTCCCTCCATCCGTCTGTTTTGGAGTATGGGACACCTTGTGTGGAATTTCAGCACATCACAGGGCACTGTTACACACACGCAAACACTACAGCCAATTTTGAGATGCCAGTTCACTCACATGTTGCAGAGAACAAAAGGACCTGGAAAGAACCCAGAAACATGGGAGAACATGCAAACTTTTCACTAGCGGAAGTGGGCCAATATTAACCACCTGCATCTTTCATAATCTGTCAGTAGCCTACTGAACAACAAGGGGAGTGGATACAGGCATATCATCTGTCAGTAGCCTACTGAACAACAAGGGGAGTGGATACAGGCATATCATCTGTCAGTAGCCTACTGAACAACAAGGGGAGTGGATACAGGCATATCATCTGTCAGTAGCATACTGAACAACAAGGGGAGTGGATACAGGCATATCATCTGTCACGCATGTGGCGTGACCCTCTCGCCTTCTCACTCTCACGGTCATGCAAAAAATCTTATGGAAAACCTGTATTATTTCATTATAAACCTATAATTATCTATATCAAAAATGTTTGGGTAGTTTGCAAACCCTACAGACTATTTATAAGGTAGTAAAACTTACATACAGGTAAATGTGCATGTGTGTGCAGACTTGAAAATCTCACTCCAGCCAGCTGACCAAAGACGGCAAATCTAGTACTGACACTTGTGTTTTCCCAATTTCAAGTAGTTCCCTACAGAATTTGAACCTACAGCCACGGATGTTTAAAGTGAGGCTTCAGTGTGAAGACAGTAAGACTACAGTAAGGTTACAGTGAGGCTACAGTGATGACCAATGTACCACAGCCACTTCAATGTTTTATTTCTGTTCTGTTTTGTAAAATCCTCACTGAAATTCATTTTCTCTGTAACAATTTATGGTTTTATTTCTTATATTCATCACATAGATATTAAACAACACAAGTTTTTTCTTTAACTATTATTACTAACACCTGGAAAGGTTATTGAGATGTATGGTTCTGTAATGGAAGCAGTCATGCAGAGCAGCTGTTGTTGTGTGTTTATTTGAATGTGTATTGTTTAATTAATGAAGTCATTGTTTAATTAGTAACGTCACTGGTAGTAGTGATGTATTCTGCTCTTTTAACCTACAAGCAAATTAATGTCACAGTAGAAAATATACATTCCATTGCTAAAAGGGTTTAATTAAACAAACCGGTCTTCAATTTAAGTCCTTTTATTTGTGAGTTCCAATGTGCCTTTGTGTTGGTTGGCCTACTGTGGTGCGGGTGTGTGTGTGTGTGTGTATGTGTGTGTGTGTGTGTGTGTGTGTGTGTGCGCACACATGAATTAATGAATTTGGAGAATAAACACATTACAGGACATCCTACATGCAGGAATGGACTGAAAACAAAAATTAGCCCAGGAAAATATATCCCAGTGTAAGGAAGCCTAGATTATTTTCCACTCGGGGGATAGTACTGTATTTTTGCTCCTGAATTTAATGTGAGTCTGCGACTTGAATTTAAAGTGCATCAGTAATTCTGGATTAAGCACTGATATGTTCTGAATGTGGCAGTGCTTTTTGTGTGGGACGGTACAGAAAGGGAGGATCGGGTGGTTCATTCCCATCTCGGGGGAGGGCAGATACCTGGTGGGAATGCAGGTGGGGTGAATTTTCACCACGAGGTGAAATGGCATCATCACAAGAGGGGGCTCAGCGTGGCGAATCCCCAAGCACAATCCCTGCCATCGAACATTCCCACAGAAGATGCCATAGCAGTCACGTTTTCAGCACTCTTCATGTATGAGAGTGTATAGAACTGGGAATTAAACAGAAAACAGCTCCAGGCACTTTCCAGCAGCACCGTCTCTCGAACGCGATTCATCCGCGCATCGTGTTGATGAAAAGAGCGAGGTGAATCGAAGTCTGCCCGTCCAGCCGGCTTGTTAAACGCCGTGGCGCGCTTGGCGTAGCGCCTCGCTACAGCCCATTTCATTTGTCTGTGAAAGAGGGAGTCGGGGTTTAAATGCAAATATGTGTTATGAACTGACATGATTCAGCACAATGGCTGGGAAACGTGACACGCATCCATTCATTCGCACTGCTGCCTCGGTGCACATGATAAATTCTGTGGTTTGTCGTTTTCACATTTCAAACCAGCTGCAGTGGAATTTCATTGTATAATTAGCCACCGAGGGCAATATGGCAGTGAATGTATGTCACTCCGGTTGCTAATCACCCCACACTGAGATGGTGGGATTTACCAGGGACTGTGATGTAGGATTTTTTAAATTCTGATCACAGATTTTCCATGTTTGAATAGATTTTGAAGGTTTAATATTCAGTATGAGTCTTATACAGGCATGACTTCCTAATGAAATAAGAACTGGAAAGTGTTTAAAAATACTACATCTAAGCAGTAAAGCTTTGAGAAAAGTGAAGCTCCATCTTCATCTAATACAAACAACACATAGAGCATTTTATCTTTTACCAAACAATTACCGAACTGCTTTATACAGTTTTCACAATTGTACAAAAACAATAGCATTGAATGGTCAGGGTAGGTAAGGGGCATTTTCAAAACAGCATTTCAAAACAACACAAGACATAAAAAGGCACACAGAAAAATCACACACAAGTGGCTCATAAATTAATCAGCCAAAACACCTCATGTAAATAACAACAATTTACAGTTCATGTATTGCATTGTGCAGTGATCTAGAAATGAAGTAAGCAGTGGAAGAATTACATTTAGCTAGATGACTAGCTAATTAACGTCAGTCAGAAAATAGTTTGCTAGTTGTGTTCAAAAGATGGAGAAGGAAAAGGCTGTGTTGTGTTGGTGTTTGTGGCTCGAAAGGAAATCTTGAAGCACAGTGTAATTTGTCCAGGCTGAACTAAAAACTGAGTTAGTGTGCGGTACATTGCTTGGTAATGTCAGCTAACTATCATAAGTTAGTTACTCACAGTATGTCTGCAGGCACATTGATTACATGGCCACAAAAGCACATATGTGAGATTTATTTTAACAGTTTTAGGCTAATGCACCTATATGTCTATGGAGAAACAACAGATACAATTCAGTTTCCTTCTCATACATCTTAGCACATTTACTTGGCTAGCAATGGTAAACTGTTAAAGATAGATAACCTTGTTTACTGCTGCTAAAATGTGAGTCGTGAATGTCACAAAGTGACAACTCATTGATGATGTGTAGCGTTATTGGTGGAAGACGTGAATATTGAGGGATGGGGGAGGGGAGTAAGAGATGTGATCTAACGGAGGAAGCTGGCCGGATTATCCTGGCTGCAAGTTTAATGGCGTTGTTCAGTGTCAATGTAGGCGTGTTAGAAGTTGACTGAATAACTAATATTTCTATTACATTTTTGCAAAATACCTACCTAAAATGGTTGGCACAAGCCACTTCTTAGGGTTGGTTATTTGAGTTATCTGTATTTTATACTGTACAGTACGTGACTGCAAGTATGGACCTCCCATACATTAATCAAATGGATTTCATGTTTCATCATTGTCAATTATGGTTCTTGGATGTTGTATGCTGATTGTTGCGCTGATTTTTACTTTTGTTTTTTCATGTGGTTATACTATAGTATCCATTTACACCAAGTGAAGTGTTCTCTTGATGGAGAATATCAGCAAAAGTTTGCGACCATTCATCTCCTGTGCTCATTCGGTCCACTGGAGCACCCTCCCGTGCTCCACACGGCCGCCGTGGATTCCGGCAGAATAGCAAACCTTCACGTGGCCTTCCTACCTTTTTGAAAAACATGAGATGGCTTTTGATGTGGGGAAAAAAAAAACGAGCCAGGCCAAAATGGCTTTTCTAAACCTGACAGGGTTTAATTAGCATTTATGTGGGGCGGGAGAAATCCCAGAATGCAAGTGGCATCCGACCTGAAGCTTCGGCACGTTATGTGGTACGGCATGGGCGAGGAATGACTGAGAGGAGGTGAACATGAAAATAATTAGACAGTTTCAGAAATGCAGGGGAGAGGTGGGCTAGTGTATTTTTGTAGGCATCTTGGGCCAGCTGGGGTCGGGGGGGGGGGGGGGGGGGTGTGACCGCAAAAAAAAATTTAA
>JABFEB020000020.1:16307230-16328986 GCA_019775895.2 Stomatorhinus ivindoensis | reverse complement strand
AGCAATCCCACACACTCCTTCATCTCCAGATTGTGTTCTGATTCTCTTCCATGTCTGTACTGCAGCTTTCGGCCACTGCACTCACACTGTCCCCACAGGAGAACAGTAACAGCTCTCTGTAGCTTTACCAACAGCCCTAGCATTGTCTGGGTAATGTCCGGGTGTTGGGGGTTGGGGTGCTGCTGTTTTCTAGGGGACTTTTCCACAAAGTATTTCTGCGTAAACCTCCTGTCTTTCATGCCAGTGTTTTATGTTGCTTAAATTGGAGGTTTGCTTAAATTGCTTTGAAGGATTGTGTCCATTTGTTTGACGTTGTGTGACGGCATTTTCTGTGTGGGCTTCCTCCTGGCAGCCCGGTACTCCAAAAACATGCAGAAAGACGAATCTGTATCTCTAGAGTAACCTTAGTCTGTGTTTGTGTGCTCTGTGAAATGCTGGTATCTCATCCAGCAGATTCCCTGCATTGTACCCAGTCTTTCTCGGGGAAAAAGCTCTAGGCTCATCTTGACCTGAACTAAATAAAAAGTAATGGAAGTTGAATGGATAATAATTTAATTCTGCCATTTGTTTAAGATGGATTTGGGTCTTATCATAAACAAATGGATCCACCAAGCAGGAATATCCAGTTCAATGCATCAGTGAGTTCAAACTTTTAACAGTCTGTGCAGGAATGAAAATAACTAGTAAGTTGAAAGATATCTAACAAATGGAAATGATAGCTTATCACTTTGGAGACACTGTCAAAACAAATCTGGGAGGAATTTCTGGATGAGATTTTATCTATGCAGTTCAAAGACAGTGCCCTCTGAAACATATCTGAAAGGCCGTTTACTTAGAGTACCCTTTTCAGAAGCAAACTTTTCACCTCTACTTCCTTCCTCCATATTGGTGTGTTCAGTGGAACAGAACAGGCACGAGTGAGACAGATCTCCGCAAAGTGTAGCCTTTGTTGTTTTTATACATGCAACTTTGAGACTGACAAAATGGACAAGGGGTGAGCGGACGCCGACCTGGACTGCCCTGGGAAATGGAGTGAAAGAAATGATCAGGCAGACATGTACATTACCGTAACCTAGTACTTATAAATATCAATTAAACCCAGAAACAAAGGAACAATACAGTATATATTTAATCTGACCTGAGTTCTTTTTCCAAAATATTTTTTCTGCTGAAGGAGAAAAGGAAAGATTCTTAAACTCCAAAATGATCATAGATTGAATGAGAGGTGGGGGTAGGCTTTCGGGGAGAGGAGTGAAGCCCAGAGCTTAAAAATCAGTTACTGTTTATCAGCGGAAAGTCGTGTTTTCCCTAGGAAGCGTATCATCGCGATGCGTTTACAGGGGAGAGCTGACATTCAGCCCTCATGTTTTGTCTTGTGCAGATTTCCGGTCTTTAATTAGAGCCAGAATGCTGTTTTAGCTGTTTCATTCCTCCAGTCTGTTGAATTAGGTTGTGTTTTTTATAAAGTTCCCCCATTCCAGCCTCCTCTGGTGCCCCGTGTATCTGTCTACTGTGCTGGAGGAACAGACTTTTTTGCAGATCATTATGTGTTACTTTGGAATTGGCAAGTAATTCAAAATTTTTATCAGAAACTCTTCTTCCGCAACCTTTAACCAATGAGATATTAATTTGTGCTGTGTTCTTTTTCATGAACTTATCTTTTTTTGTCTATCTGTTTAGTATAGCCAGCAAAGATTTTTTATTTTCATCTGCCAGAGCGTAATATCATACGGTGTGTGGTTGATAATGGAGGGGTCACCTAGGGGTCACGGGATGTCACAGGCCAGCATGTGCAGTGCATTGATGCAGTATTTGCAGTGCATTGATGCAGTATTTGCAGTGCATTGATGCGAATGTTGTGAGAGTGGCATCCTGTGCCCCCCCACCCCAGGGACCCTCCTCACAACACTTCTCTTTTCGATATATGTATCACCATTCCCGCCCCATTATCAGTTACTTAGACGCACAGATTATACGTCCCTCTTGCCCATCTGTTGCTGCGGTGTTTCCCAACCCGGTCCTCAGCCCCACCCCCTGCCGACACTCCACTTTTTTGCCCCCTCCCAGCTCCTTGCCAGACAGTCCACACTTCTGCTCCATGCTGGGAGCTGGGCGGGTTGGGAAGCATAGTTACTGTGTTTGGTGGAATGCCTGGTTTAGCTTTGAGCACTTCACAATACCCACAATCACTCTCCAACCAGCCTGTTGACATTTCCCAAACTACACTGAAAGTTCTAGTCCTGAGCCACCTTTTCTGCTCACGCCACCATTTGACATTTCACTGCAGTCTGAGCAGAACTTGGTCCCCCCACTTGTTCCTGTATCTCCAAACACCAAACTCCCAACCCGCTGTCAGAGTCCTCATTACTTGCCCCGGTTACCCAGGTGGCCCCGGGACCATTGCTGACTCCCCTGCCTCGGCCAGTGACATTTCGCCCTCCGTGGCATGGGGGCAGCCAGCTGAAAAGGCAATGCCTTTTGTTTTGACTTGCATAGTCGTATTTGGGATGCAGTTCAGGACAGGCTCTGGAAACAATTATGTCGTTCGAGTCTTTCAATGAACGATCATCGTTCAATGGATGTGTGTTCAGAAGAACGGATAGGAATAAATGAGAACCCAAAAGGGGTTTTTAAGCAGTGAATTATAAGAACCAATTACCATTTTTTTCTTCAAGTCCTGCATTTTTATTTAAATTTCTGTCAATTAATACTCTTATATTTTGTTCTCAGATTCCCTTTCATCACAATCACTATTGCTGTTAATGTAATTACAGCATGTTACTGCACCATAATCACCTTTTTATTAAGTTAGAGTATGATTAATTCTTCTCTATGTGAGGTCAGAGCCTCATGGGAAAGCAACGATGGGTTGGGGTCGCTATCTAGATGGTTACACACAGGACAATCCAGGTAATAAACTCATCAGGCTGACCTTGAGTGACCCCAAAGAGCGTCGCTGAAATCACACCACATCCTCAAGGTCTCATGCCAGAGATCCAGCCGACGAGCCCAAACACTTTCAGAGTGGTCAGTTCAAATGCATGCATTGAGATCTTAACACATTGGCTGCTCCTCAGAAGGAGCGAGTGATTTACAATACATCAGGACCGAATCCCAAGTGTAATGGAAAGTCCAGACCCATTACCAGCATTGATCTTCAGGTGGAAAGTAAACAAGCCAGAAATATAATAAAAGCCTTTTGAAAAAAGAAGAGACTAAATCTTAGTAGCCATAGCTTCCCCTTCATGAAATACATCCTACCGGCATTTTTCGTCAGGTTTCACAAGACTGTTAGACAATAATGATGTCTTTCAGAAGTGCGTCAAAGCAGGTTTCCATACTCTAGCCTTTCAAGACACTCAGGAACTGTACTTACGGTAAAAACATCCAGATCCATCTATCCACACATTCATCCACTTATGTATTACAGGACTGGCAGCCGATCAGATACAGGACCAAATGAAATATTTTGGGGGAATGCTGACCTCATTACCGCACGCCGTTTCACACACCTTGCCCACATATCCCTACGGTCCCGTATCTTAGGGTGAAACCCAAAAGTGAAAAAGAAAGGAAATCCGATTATGTGAAAAGATCTGCAGATGCCACAGCAGTCTTATCAGGGCACAGAAGAGCTTTAATATGAATTTTTCTGTAAGATATTCACAACTATAAACGGGTTAATACCAAAAAAGTGAATGATGTTAAATAAAAATCATTTTGAAAAGGGATGACTTTAAATGCCAATAAGGGTAGTATAATAGCACATCTTTCACCTTTTCCTTGCGGTATATGCGCCTTAATCTCAGCAGATCTGGTATGCAGCATTCCCTCTTAAAGAAGTCAGAGAACTTTTCAGGCCTCCTTCCTTTTTGAAAGTTGTCTGTGGGCCAGAGGCTGCCGAACAGCCCTGTCTTGCTGTAGCTGAACTTCTCCACACGCCTCAGTCTGCTGCCCCGGTCCTGACACCCATCTTCAAAGTACTTCAAAGTGCCCCCACCATACCTTGGGGACAAAGACTGCAGGCGAGATGGCCCACATATTCCTAGCATGGGTCTTTACTGAGTTTGAGTCTTGTATTTTTGCTGCACTTTGCCAGCAGCAGAATAGCCCTGTTTAGTCACGCCTGTAATTTCACGTAGGTTGACAGCTACACGTTTCGATTTCAGCTGAAAACCCCAGAAGATGTGTGTTTTGCATAAATGCTGTGATTTTTTTTCCTTATACATGTTTTTGCAGCCAGGTGAATCTGATGAAACAATAAAACAAAATAATAATAAATGACAGTCCTTTTTGCAGGCTGATGGTCACACATGTTTATGGTTGTCCTAGTTGCGCTATGCATATTGCAAACGAATTGTCCTTATTCAGAATCTAGCTCGCTATCTGCTGCAGGATTGGCTGGTCTCCCATCATCACGCCCACCTCCAGATGATCCTGACAAATAATCACCCACCAGCAGTCAATGTGTTTAAGCTGACATTCATCAATGCCCCTTCGAGGTTTGGTTTTTCTGACTTGGTGGGCTGTTCTCTTAGCCTAACATACAGGATTTTGTATCTACACCCCAATCTACACCCCAAGGCCAGCGAAGATTCAAGCCTCATTAAGGGTTCGTTGCAGATTGAAAAGCTCAGCTGAGACCCCTGTTGTCTGGCGGGCCTGATTTCACTGCAGTTACCTCTCTCATCTTTCAGCATAATCAAGAATTAAAGTGCAAACCTTTTTTATGCTGATAGGAAAATGTGTTTGAGTGTTTGTTAGGGCTATTAATACGTCAACCAGCAAACTAAAACACTCTTCCTTTACCTTCAATCTGCCTCTAAACTGAAACACACTTCTTGTACCTTCATTCTGCCTCTAAACTAAAATACACTTCCAGTACTTTCATTCTGCCTCTAAACTGAAACACACTTCCTGTACCTTCATTCTTCCTCTAAACTGAAATACACTTCCTGTGCCTTCATTCTGCCTCTGTACCTTAAGCTTTTCTCATCAGGTGTCGACATAATGTCCAGCCCACAGAAGGACACTTAACCACTGGGATGTCACAGCGGACTCTGTTCTCTTCTCCTCACTCACTTTTCCTAGCTAATGTTGCCCCTTCCAGGGTCCTGCCATGACTGGGAAGCCAAATAAAATAGGGGGAGGCAGGGTAGTCGATGACAGTTCTAAATCTTTCTCTGTGTAAATGTGACAGTAGAGAGATACTTTAATTCCTGTGGGGCAGTTCTCTTTTCGCCTAAACCTCGTCTTTACCCCGAAATCCTGCCTGCTCGTCCGTTTACCTGCCCCACGCCGTCGACACCATGCCAAGACGTGACACACTGCTAGAAAGTAGTTTTACCATTGTCCGGGACATCCCGAAACATGGGTGATTTTGATTCATCCCTTCAGTTAAGGGACAATTTTGACTCGTCCATTCAGTGAAGCGATGAATAAAAATCACCCAACCCTAGACAAACCTGTGAATCCAGCATTCATTTTTCTGACATGCCAGCGCGCCTCCTCCATACCCCGACCTGCAGAACTGCCGTAAAGGTGGAAATAAGTTGCGTTGTGAATCTGCAGTCGATGTGTGTCATACTAGATTGAAATTGAAATTTGCGAACTGAATTTTTCGAGATTGTATGTACAGTATATTCCAGTTACTAGAATTCTGATTCAAACTATTAAATTCAGATTCAGTTTTGTAATGCGGATAACTGCAGATTCAAATATACAAAATTCATATTAAGTTTCTAGTGGCACAGATATAAGCCCATACTAACATTGCTTAAGCTGTCATTTAAAGCTTCCTAACACTTTCTTTCACTATAAATACAGTCACAATTTTACCATTACCATGCATTTAATACTGTCTATATATTTTACATAATACATTATATAACATGTACAAAATAAATATAAATCCACTAACCACATTTCCTAAGGATCACAGGGGGAGCTGTATTTAATTACAGCTCGTCTAGTTCTTGGTGCATTCCAAACATATGTTTTTGGAAAAACCTTATTTCTTCTGTGGATACATTTTGGGACCACTGGAAGGGGAAATTACAAGCTTTAAATTCTGACAAATCACTTAGTCTGGAATCACTACATATGGAAATTCGGAAAGAACAGAATTCACATCTGTAGTATGGGCTTACGTACCTGTGGGTATGGGGGGGGATCTTTTGATGATATGATGGTCTGACTCAATGATTCATGGGTATTTTTATTCATCGCCTGCATGAACAGACCACCATCTCATTGCAGTAACACCATCGGCTGCATTTATTGTACATAGTGTATGCGCACATACATTTAGCCAAAATATCCCTAGCAAGAGCTGGTCTTTTTTTTTACTATGTCTCATACTCATATAAGTGGTTGTCAAATTATATTTAATGCTTTCAGTGAACCCTACAACCAAGCTGTCATGTGAAGAATGGTTGCCAGAATGTTTACGCTGGCATAACGTTATTGAGAGGTATTCGTATCATTCTTGAATAGCATCCTGGAGCAGCTGATCAATCTTGCTCTCTAACACCTTGTTCTCCTGTGGTGCTGTGCAACCTTCCCTCTCTAAAAATCACCTCCAGACTCAATCTGTCTCCCACTGTAGTTGTATTAAAGAAATTATAATGGATTCATTCCTACAGAGTTGAATTACACATTCAAAACCAGAGGCTGCCTCTCAAAACAATTTGGTTGTAAAACATTATATGGGGGCAAACATTTACTGTGAAAAGCTGCTTGCAATTCATTGTCTGTTTTGCTCAGTCACTGTCAGACAGGTCAGAGTGGCGAAAAGCATTCATAATTTTGTTTTTGGTTTGTCTTTTGATTTCTGTTTTGTCTTTTTCACACTTAAACCTGTGTCCTTCATTTACTTCCTTATAGCCTTAAGGGATTTTTTTCGTTAGGGTGCCTCATTCCACTAAATCCAGCATATCTCATAATTGGATTCACAAGTAAATATAAATTCATTTTTAAAATATAAGAAGTTCTGGGGGGAGGGGTGGCAAAGCAGAAGAGAATTAAATGAGACTCCCTTCCTGAGGTCGCTTGTCTTCGCTGTTACCCAGGAGCAGACACATTGTCATCTTCCATTATGGCGGCTTGAAAGAGCCCCAGCCTGGGTTGCTGCCCTGGCACCTACCGCGCTGCTCCCTGTATCTCTACCGCACTGCTCCCTATATCTCTACCGCGCTGCTCCCTGTATCTCTACCGCACTGCTCCCTAGATGTCTACCACGCTGCTCCGTTTCCCTACTGTGCTGCTCCCTGTATTCTTACTGCTCTGCTCCCTGTATCTCTACCGCGCTGCTCCCTGTATCCCTACTGCCCTGCTCCCTGTATACTTACTGCGCTGCTCCCTGAATCTCTATTGCGCTGCTCCCTGTATCCCTACCACGCTGCTCCCTGTTTCCCTACCGTGCTGCTCCCTGTATCTCTACCACGCTGCTCCCTGTATCCCTACTGCCCTGCTCCCTGTATACTTACTCCGCTACTCCCTGTATCTCTACCGCACTGCTCCCTGTATCCCTACCACACTGCTCCCTGTATGCTTACTGCGCTGCTCCCTGTATCTCTACCGCACTGCTCCCTATATCCCTACCACACTGCTCCCTGTTTCCCTACCGTGCTGCTCCCTGTATCCCTACCACACTGCTCCCTGTATCCCTACCACACTGCTCCCTGTATCCCTACCGCACTGCTCCTTGTATCCCTACCACACTGCTCCCTGTTTCCCTACCGTGCTGCTCCCTGTATCCCTACCGCACTGCTCCCTGTATCCCTACCACACTGCTCCCTGTATCCCTACCGCACTGCTCCCTGTATCCCTACCGCACTGCTCCCTGTATCCCTACCACACTGCTCCCTGTATCTCTACCACACTGCTGACTGACGTTACAGTCAGCCATGCAGATTTAACGTCATAAATTTTACACAAAAATGAACACCTTGCATTTCATATTATAGTTGCTTCTACTTAACAGAACTAGTATTGCCCATTAGTAGTGACATGTTGGTCAATATTATTATTATTTTTAACATGTTGGTACACAATGCAGTTCTGTAAAATTGGAACCGTCCGTGGGAGGCGAGTTATGCAATGAGTTCGGAGTGAGATATGATTATAAGCCAAATTCCATTTTAATATTGGCATGTACCATATCACCATCATCATTTTCTTCACTTCATAACACAGAAGCTTCAGTGAAAAAAATGCATATTAGCTGCAATAATAACACAGACTTCTCCCCAAAATAAATAAATATGGGGGGGATGAGAGACACCTTCATATGTATTCATATTATGTAAATTATGTAAATTGTGTGGCTGGGGCGGCTGAAAAATCCAGAAAAGTGAATATGTGTTGTGAAAGTCATGTGATGTGAAAGTCATGTGACAGTCATGTGATGTGAAAGTCATGTGACAGTCGTGATGTGAAAGTTATGTGACAGTCATGTGATGTGAAAGTCATGTGACAGTCATGTGATGTCCACGCCGGGGGGGGGAGGCAGAGCATTTGCCACTCTGGGTTCCCTTTGTCTTACAGTGGAATGTGAGGTTGGTCAGTCCAGCAGACATGCTGTCTGCCTATGTCAAGTGACAGATACTTCCTATGACGAAGATCGTCAGGCATAGATCTGCCCAAATGTAGAAGTGTTTTGGCTCCTTTCTTTCAGTAGGGGACAGCGGTATCTCTGAGAATGGAAGAGCTCTTCAAGGTACTGTAATACATGAGTAGAAAGGTAAATTCCAGCACCAGGCCAAAATAATTGTGCTTTAATAAGGCATATTTACTGTGAACTGTGGAAATGGCTGCCTCACGAGTCTGACGCATAATTACTTTGAATTGTTTTCACCATCTGTGTTATTCTTATTTAACTTCTTAGACATTTAATTTCCTCCAATATTCAGTGAGGGTTTTTCATTGGATTAGATAATGTTTCCAGAATGCTATGTTTCTCTTTCTCCTATGTAGGGAGTAATCACGGAATGTTCTAGCACCCTCAATTAACACCATTCATGTTTCGATGAAAACTTCATCATGTTCTAATTAGACGATGTTATGAATGTTTATATCGTGGAGTTCCCAGTTGCTCTTATTATCAATATTGTCACTATCCTGTAATCTCCAAAGAGATTTGGCTCCCCAATGTAGGCGAAGGCCTGTATTGTCCTCGACTCCCAAACTTGACAGGATGACAGTAGGGTGTCATTTTCTCAGGTTAAATGTTGACCTCTATACAGTAGGTGCTTAAAGCCGCAGTTTCACCCCAGCCAAGCAGCCTGAGATGCTATCATCAGCCTACAGTAGCTGTTTTCTGTCGGGTGCCTTGGCCTCTTTCTGTAGGGTCAGTCAGTGTTTTTCCCCTCCTGCCAGGGGAACCTCCCAAATCTGTTTTTATTAACCTCCTGTCATCAAAAGAGGGCCAGCACAAAGTCATATATTGTTTATGGCTTTCAATTTCTGCTTATATTATAGAGCTTATTAGCAGTATTGAACATGAGGATCTGTAAAAAAAAAAAAAAGGAAAAATAAAAAAAGGAGAAACAAAAAAACAACTTCAAATAGATTTTGAACTTTTCAACTTTTGAACTCTTTTTAAAATCTACATTAAGTTAGACCGAGGCTCATTATTTATTAATTGTTCAGTTAACAGCAGATGATTTTAACCATTTATGTAACCGGGGAATTTTTCAGGGCCGATCCAGGGCACATTTCTTATTCAGAGGTACAGCAGTGGAATAATCTAATGAAGAATTTGCCGTCCCATGAATCCAGCACCTTTCTTTACGTAGCAGAATGTCAAAAAAATGGACTGTAACCACAAAGATTATTAAAATGAAATCTATGAATTGAGAGGATGCTGTAGGGAAGCTGGGGTACACCTTATTATTTATATACAGTAATAGGGGGGTGACACGGTGGGGACATGGGTTTCTAGCTTCCTCCCCCAGCTCCGTGTGTGGGGTTCCCCTTCTGTTCTTCCCGTGTCATCATGGGGTTTCCTGCAGGTCCTCCGGTTTCCCCCCACAGTCCAAAAACATGCTAAGGTAAACTGGAGCTGCAAACTTGTCTGTAGGTGCATGCGTAGTGTGTGAGTGTGTGCTGCAATGGGCTGGTGCCCCATCCTGGGCTTCTCCCTGCCTTTGGCCTGTAGCCTCCAGGACAGGCTCCGGAAGCTCGCCACCCTCAACGGGACTACCAGTGGTTGCACAGTCAAAGTTCTCGTAACTCTTTCTTGTCACAGATCAGATGAATTTTCCAGATAGCCTCTGTCACTGAATTGTGATTCACTTTTGTAAAGTATTATGTTGATGTCACACTTTTATTCACAGATTAATAATTATTGCACTGTTATTTTAAGTCTGATATTTGATACAACACAAGCGATCACGTGGTAAATAATACCACAATAACCGGAAAAACCATTAAAGCGTGCAGCACCATAGACATGCTCAGGAACTGACATACATGCTGCACAATGCTGCTTTGTAAAATTTTTTAATTTAATTTGGTTTACTGATATATTATCATAATGTTACCACAGTATGAATTTTTAATTTTTGCATTGTCATTTTAGAATTATGATGGTTACGAGAAGGCAAGCTGGATGCAATAGCTTTTTACCATACTTGTCTTTGTACTAAATTAACCAGGCTTTTCAGCAATATTTACAGAAAGCATGTAAGTATTATCCGACTGTTTTTCCACACAAACCCGTTTAATTACGTGTCTCCATGGGAACCGTGAGTTCTTCATTCCCCACATCCAGCTATTTGCTGTCAGGATTTCTCAGCTCTGGACGTGGGGACTCAGGGCCGTCCCTGATACACGCTCATCGTGGGTGGGGGTTTTATCCACAAACAATTTGCATCTTGTGGACAGCGAGGGATGGGGGGGCACGGGCTCACCAAGGGCCGGCCAACCCTGGCACCTGCATACGCAGATGGCTGCCTGAGTCTCCGCGTGATGCATGTTCTCTGCGGCTGACTGTGACAGCCCGGTGGAATTCTGGGCTACTGGCGCTAAATCAGATTAACCTGTTCGCTTTACACCCCCCTCTGTGCCTGGTATCAGAGGAGACACCTGTCGTGTAATTGCAACGCTGGGAGACTGGTCACAATGAAGCCCCCGGACCTCAGGGCTGCCTCCCAACCTGGACTGGGGGACCTCAGTGGGTGGTTCACTCAACAAAACAAGCCAACCCTGACTGGAGCTCCTGGCCCTGGATCAGGCACCGGCTGGGCGTCACCCAGGATGCTCAGCAGGACCATGGTGAAGCCTTTCCCAGAGGAGCTTCCAGTCCCTTCAGTAGCCACTTCAAAAGTTACGGAATTGTCGCTGTACTCCTGAGTTGCAGAATTACTCATTCGTCCCTCTTCCTAATGCTTAAGCATGTGATATATTATGCGGTACAGCCCCAGACACCTTCTCCTAACATTAATGTTATTTCACATCAGCACACTGTTTTATTGGCCATGCCTAATGTAGCTGAATGGTTAAATGATTTGATCAAAAGGTGCAGCTGAAATTTTTAGTTTTCAGTCCGTCTCCTTGGAGGAAAGAAACCAAAAGGTGAAAGCGGAGACCTTCAGATCTTCACTGATCATTAGGAACCACTCAGTCATTCTGGAAACTGCTTTTCAGATTTTTCAGATGTTCTCAAGCCAAGAATATCAGGTCCTTTAACTGAACAGAAACATGTAACCCCTCCAATATCCCCTCAACCCCTGCTTCCAGTAAACAGGGAGTTGAGTTACTTATTTAGTAGATAAGACATGCAGTACCACTGCTTCATCTTGTTAATCTATACAGTTGTTCTACAGAGAGATAGCAGCAAAGCCATGGGCAAGAGAATTTATCTTTTCTTCTGTATTCTCATTTAGGAGTAACAGCAAATCAAAGCATCTCACTGTGCCAAACTCACGCTGCCCTTCGTTGACTGCAGCTAGCTATGTTGTTTTGGTTATTAAAGATTAATTCAACAGAAATATTCATTTAACCAGGAGCCGCTCTTCACTTTGCAAGAGAGTGCAAACAGGGAACCTGCATAGATGTCAGAGGAACAAAAAAAATCTACACACAGAAGAGGAGAGAGACACCTCCAGCCCGGCACATCTACCCACTAAGCGAACATTTATAAAAACATCGGGAGTTCCATGAGTCCACGGTAGAACCGTAAGCAGGAAGACATGATATGTTCCCGATAATATTTTTAAAGGCACATAAACGGCCTTAATTTAAAAATTTTGTCCTCTTTCCACACCGCAAATGTTCTACTTGGGACTGAATTCAGGATCCCGTTCTTTTACTTGCTTAATAAAAGAACTTATTGAAGCTTATTTCATTCCACATTCACTTCACACAAAAGAATCCATCTTCCAAGCGGGATTCAATATTCCCCTTTGTCAAACTTAATCCAGTGGCTTCTGAAAACATCGAAAGTGATTTTTTTTCACCCCTTTTTATGCCTTTAAGTTACTTCCCTGTTTGAATAATAACTATATGCTAGTTGGAGAAAAAGTCTTTGCAGTGACTTTTTCAAATACACAGAACCATTACGACCCTGCCTTTACAGCCATGCGACTGATGTTCACGGCTAGCGGGACATGTAACCCTGCGCTGCCCTTAGAGAGAGTCTATGGAACCCGGTAAACCAGATTTTCCTTCAGAAATTTTGCGCACTAGCTGAAATTATCTCAACGATCATCTAATGGTGCTGAATGGCCGAGCTGTCCGGCTGACAGTAGTGCATCACATGTCATGAGAGGGGCTCTATATCCTTGTTTCAAGAATTTTGCTTCAGGTTCTCACATGCCCTTGTATTCATACCTTTCCGGGCCTTCAAACCCCTAAAGATTGATTTTTAAAAGCCTCTCCCGCAGCCAGTTACATTAGGAATTTGGGATTATCAGAATTGGGTTACAATAACCAGACCTGTGATTTACAGACCACATTTCTAAAGCAGTTCATTCATTCTGCTGTAAAGACCAATATTTTAATACTTGTTTATTAATACATTTACAGAATCACCCATGGCTGTGGGACAGATTTATACATCGGGTTAAAAACAAAAAAAAAACTGAAAATAAATCTTGGTCATGGTAGAGCAAGCAGGAGCAGAACACACCAAGCTGGTTGTTATTGTTGGTGATTCACACGACAGATATGGCTTCCACACGACCCTCTAACTCAGCCATGTACACATTTATATACATAAAAATTCTGCCTTTCTTCATTCTCATTTTTTTTTCATCATTCAGATCCTGATGCAGCAGAACATCCCCAATCCCTGACAGTACAATACGCTTTCAGTTTTTTGACTGTTTGACAGTTTATAATTTGGAGGATTTTAATGTATAATTAGATGCTTGTTTTGTACAGGATCTGTATAATGAATGCACATAATTTGTAGATTCTTCACTCAGGGATAATTCATTTTTCATATTATACTTTGTGGCATTTCCTTAATTAAAAAATAGTAACAATGAAGAATGAAATGATTTCAATGCTGTATACCCAACCATCATTTTTGTGAATAATGGTTAATATCAACATATGAATTTACTCTTGAGAAGACCATAAATTGAATTTCTAGGTGCCCCTAATTGTGACATGCTGCAGTAATAAATGGCTAAAGACTGGATTCATATGTATTTACTTATTTAAATTTAAGATATGGCACCAAGAAAAATGAGAGGCAGCAATATGGAGTCTTATTCACTGCTGGTATGGAGTCTTCAGTGTTGGGTGACATTATTCTAAGCTGTATATCTGAGGGCTCCCAGTCTGCGCCCTTGAGCTAAATAAGAGTCAGAATTCTGCTGCGTTTGAGTTTGACGAATGTATGATGTACGATACTGTGAAAAAGTTTTATCGAGTCAAAGAGAATGATGTTCAAGTGATCTTCATGTTGGATTAAGGCCTCCGTGACCGGAGGTCCACCAGGTCTCTCTGACCGAGCTCCACCAGGCCTCCCAGAAAGCCTTTTACAGCAATAATCTTCATAGAGGACAAAAATAACCACGTCTGTCCCAAAACACGACAAAACAAAGAAAGAAATGTATCAGTACTAGGATCTTTTCTCCTGATACTTCTGGCTTTTTCTGGATATTCTGTCTTCCTGTCTATCCTGTAATAATGAATGTCTTCCTCAGAAATGTGGATCCCCAGTAATGTGCATCAATGTTCTGTCATAATGATGCACTGCAAAGGAAAGGGAGACTCCAGACCTCAAAGGCACCCAAGGCCGTGCAGCGGAAGCTAGGAGATAATGTTGGTATTTATGGCTGCTACAGTGTCAGATTAGAAAATCAGTGCAACCGGATAGTGTTGTCATGCAGATTTACAAGTATTAATTTTAAATCCACATAATAGCCCTTTTACAACAAAGGGCGCAAACAACTCCCTGCGAATCTGTGGTGACTGGCTCTGGTACCTGCCCTTTTACCATTAGCTGTAAGCATTCCGTTTCACAGCGAGTCATTTAGTTCATTTTTATAGTCCAGCCGTGTCTTTATGTGGCAAAGATTTACTGATTTTTCTTGCTGCTTTTTTGACTAAGCATATTAGAGGTATTAGGTTTTCGAGTCTTTCTCCTTTTAGCAACACTGGTTCTGTTGCATCGATTTTTTTATCTATCTTGAATGACTTTGCCTGCTATGAGCTACCCTCTTTCGTTCAATTTAAATCGCAGAGGAAAATGATGTGTACTTTAGGTCACAGATTTATGCAGGTCCAGTATATATGGCGTTCATGAACGGCAGCCACACTTGTCACGAGGGAGTCAATCTGTGGCATGAATCCAGCGGAATAACATGAATGTGCAGTGAAATTGTTGTGTTGCATTATCTTTTGTCTCAGAGTTGCTCTTCACCCACGAAAGTGAACAATCGTACCAATATTCTGTAAATTAGGGGATGCAGTAATGGATGAGTGATGAATGACATCCAAGTTAAAATTCCAAGAGTATAGCTGCTGTTTGCAACCCGGAGCAAGACACTTGAAGCCAAATTGGTTCAGTTAACATTCAGCAGCATAAATGAAGTGTGAAATTGTAAGATATGGAAGTCGCATTAGATAAAATTGTCTGATAAGCAAATATATTTTCGGGATTAGCTCAGCTTTGGAAACGGGGGAAAACCCATTTAAGAGCAGAAACTGATAGCTTCTTTTAATTATCCAGCATGTTCGTTAGTGTTCTGCAAGTAGGATACAGTTGAAATCATTTATTATTATTAATGTTATGGCTCCTGTCCATAAGGGCCTGTAATTCTTGAGATGGGCTCACTGTCATCAGAGGAGTTAGACCTCTCTGGTCATTCGACAAGGTCGTCATCCTCTGTCTGCATCCCAGTCCAGCTGCTTGAAAGGGTAAAGCGAAGTGTTAAACCTGTTAAAACTGCCTGACAGATGTGTATAACCACTGAGTGTCACCCTCGCTTAATTCCATGCCATCTTCACCACATTTCTGTAAGACACAAGAAGTCAGAGAGGAGGTGTGCTGAAGCAGAAGGTGGCCACAGAGGCGTTGAAGCAGGTTGTCTGGCACCGACGGCGGAATTTTATTTATTTCTCGGGCTCACGCCACTCGCGAGCATGGCGGTGCGAGGCGTGACTTGACAGAGGTGAGGGAGGCGGCGCTGCGGGGGGACGGCTGAGACGGCTCCATCTTCCAGCCCCGGAGAACCGGGTCTCAGACACGCGAGGCACAGGTGTCGTCTGTCACAAGTGACACTGCTAAGTCAGCCCCCCCCACCCCGTGCCGCCCTGACGTGGAGCATCTGTTTAACAGCAGCCAGGGGGGGGTGGCATTTCACATCTCTCTCTGTTTCGAAGCTTGTGCTCGCTGGTAGCAGGTCAGGAGCCCCTGCCTGACTGCCGGCGACGGGGGGGCACATACCTGCACACGTGTGATGACCTGCAGATCTGTCGCGTTCGGTCAGTGGACGCCCTGCTTTCGGGGCCTTACGGCTCGCCTCACTTTCTTTATCCTTCCTTTTGTCTTGCAGGAAGTGACTTCCATTCCTTTCATTTTCATTTACTGTTCCTGTGATACAGCTGGAAAGTCTCTCTGGGCATTTAGCTGCTGTTCTGCCATACGACCGCTCCGGTGATTCTGCATCACATGACCTAGTGGCCTTTTTTTTATTTTGAGCCTCAGTTGAACCTGCATGCTGCCTTCTGCATTAGTTCTTTTTTGCCCTAGAATGTTCCCTTTCGACCAAAGTAAAACACAGAAACACGTAAATTCAGCTTGGCCGTATTGAGTGATGCAGCCCACACAACCTGCTCCATTACTCACCAGCGAATTCCTCCTCAAATTTAACCGGGAATGTTTCGGATACGAGCTCAGCACTCTAATCACTATGCCACCTGCTGGATGGAGTCTGTCAGGAAATCCATTTCTTTGAAGTATAAAAATGCTTTGCTGGAATATGTATCATTGCACCATTCAGCTCTGTGACAAATTGTGCCGTTCATCATTTGGGGTTTATTTTGCCCTCAGTCACCTGTCGCCCATCTGATGGTGTGAGCGAGCCTGGGATGCATCTCTGTGCTGCCTTCACAGCCCAAACAAGGTGGATTATGGGAGCTTGGCACCAGGTGCATGGGTGAGTGGCGGGGGCGTTGGTCTGGAACACCGGGACTTTTACACTCCATTCCCAGAAAAATCTATCCCTCCCTATTGTGCAAAACATCCAGTCCTTCAATGGGGGGGGGACACATCTGGAATCTCACACAGGGCATACCTGGGGCTTGAGTGTACACTTAATCCAATTTTGTGGAGCTCTCTAAAATGCATATTCAAATCTCATAACCCATGGAGTAGAAAAATTCAAATTCTGCTTTCAATGGCAATTACAGAGCCACACATTTACAGAGCAGACTGCAGGAGGTTAATATTTTCTTTACGTGGTTATTCGTCTGTTGTTCAGGTGGTGCACAAATGCTATTTCTAGAAGCAAAACGAGGCCACCTAGTGGATACTGGGGGTGGTACATCACCGAAAATTACATTATTAGCAGCGGGGCTTAATGACGTGCCGCAATAAGAGCATGATACTGCAGCAATGTCACTATGTAGTAATTACTGAGAGTCTTCTCAGCAAAGGCCACACTATGGCTCTTATGCACATGCAATGTATGAATTCCCAGCATAATAACTATGTATTAGTGTTCATATTTATAGAGAGATGAAACGAATTCACTGTGCAAATCACTTTGAAACATCTTAATTATAGGTTGTGTTTTTGCCTAAAAATACTCAATTAAAAACCATTTTCTTATTCCCGCTCCTTTAACTCATACCACATGTAATGTTTTGCAATCTATACATAATATTAATAATATTAACATAACATCATATTTAAACTAAGCTTTGGGTATGAGTGCTAAACATATGTGTATCTATTGCTACTCCAGATTAAGGCAGCCCCTTATCTAGCACCTCAGTCTGCTCCCTAGTCCCGTCCTTCTGACCACGCAGACCATGCCGGGATTCCTTTCGCATCTCTATGTTTGCGCTTGTGGTCTTTAAGCATCGGCATATTAATTCTCTGTATGTAAGTGGATCCCCGAAATGGCTACACCTTTCAGTGCCCAGAGGGTCTATTTAGTGCGCCTCTGTAGCTGGAAGCACTGCCATTAAACTCAGCTCTGTTTTGCCGTTGGAATTGGGATTATCTATGGCCAGGGAGGTTAGGGGTGCATGTTCCCACAGAAACAATCTGCAAACACATAATGAACCTGCATAATTTTGCCATAGAATGCTGCAGACCAGCAGCACAGAAGACACACCAGCCTCATTTGGCGGAAACACTTAACTGCTGGCATGATTGAGTGCTTTGCTTTACCAGCCTTTTCCTGCCAAAGGTTAATTAATGCGACATCAGAAGGTGGTCTCTGATCACAGCAATGTAGTTGTTTATCTTATGTGCAGAGATCTGGACCATCACACTTTGTGTGGAGAACACCACACCTGACCTGGAGAACATCACGTCTGTCAGCAGAACACTAATCTGGTTTGGAGAACACCACACCTGACCCGGAGAACATCACGTCTGTCTGTAGAACACTAATCTGGTCTGGAGAACACCACACCTGACCTGGAGAACATCACGTCTGTCTGTAGAACACTAATCTGGTCTGGAGAACACCACACCTGACCTGGAGAACATCACATCTGTCTGCAGAACACTAATCTGGTCTGGAGAACACAACACCTGACCTGGAGAACATCACGTCTGTCTGTAGAACACTAATCTGGTCTGGAGAATACGACACCTGACCTGGAGAACATCACGTCTGTCAGCAGAACACTAATCTGGTCTGGAGAACACAACACCTGACCTGGAGAACACCACGTCTGTCTGCAGAACACTACTCTGGAATAGACAACACCGTGCTTGGTCTGGAGCTGCATGTAAAATGTCCACACGGGCATCCAATCCTCACCAGTGCTGTTGTTTCGATAAAGAAGAGCTCCTGGAAGAGAGACCAGTCAAGAAATAAGTATCAATAAGAATCGAAAATGGAATGAAATGAAATCGAAAATGAAATGTTTACTCGATTACCTTATTATTGCATGCAGTTTTGTCTAGACCAGTATCACTTATTACATTTGCCCTTATTGTCCTTTCACTGAAATTTTATCATTTCATCTGACTTAGTTTACCACAGATAAATTGAGTGCTTAAAGTATCCCGGCTGCCATTAGGGATTAAATGTCACTATGAGAGAATAACTGGGGTATCATAATTTTAAGACTTTAAGATTTGACCAGCTAATGGCTGCCTATAATGTTCAGCGTGTTTCGATTTGGAGTGCAAGTTCCTTTTTTAGGGTATTTAGGGTAGGATTCATTGTCAAATACCTGCATTTACTGCAAAATAGAGGCTCGCCTTAAGACAGAGAATGTCAGCAATGGGGGCTGGACCATTCGTACTGCTATACAGCACTTTAACAGCCCTGGGTCTGCTACAGTATATGTTACTAGCATGTGAGACCTGACTAGATAAAACTGAAATCTCCCTGGGGAGACAGTATTCTCATTTGTACTGTAATGGGTGAAGCCACAACAAGCAATTGCAAAAAAATATCGATTGTCACATCTCCATGGGCCCCTGGACACTGTTTGTTAATAGCGAACGGTTTGGAGGTTTATTAAATGCTATCCAACCCCACTTTGGAACCCTGAAAGGCTATCCACATACAGACATTGTATGAATCATGTAAACAAGGGGTCCATCGTAAAGAGGGAAACAAATCCTGTCACACAGCTCTGTCAGGCCTCAAAGCAATTTATCTCATTCTTGCTCGCATGGTGTCAATCTCTGAGGCGGGACCTAGAAGGGAGCTCATGAATATTAACGCCCAAATCCCAACCACATCGCTGCAGCGGCCAATCATATTTTCTACCAATACATAATTTTAGGTATGTATGAAACTCGATGTCTCCCCTGAACCTCAGTTGGCTTGTAGGGTTCTTGATTCCAGAAAACATCTTTTCAGCTGTAGATCGATACAGACTCAATAAGACGATTGGTTGTCTGAATTGAGTTTGTGAATAGTTCTCTCAGAGGAATTAGTTTTCTTGAGTTGTGATCCAATGGATCACTTGTTTTTTACTCTCACTCCCACTCATACGCAGCCATCCTGTTTCCCACTTGGGGGAAAACCGCAAAGTAGCATTTCTCAGTTACCTTAAGCTAAAAGTCATGATCATCTAATTGGAATGCTGCTTACTTAAACTTTTATTGCACAATCATGACTTCTAGCTTAAGTTAACCCAGATAACTGAGAAATCCTACTCTGTGCAACACCCCCATGATCTCAAAGAGGGGCAGTAAAATGATTCCCTAATTGTGTGGATGAATCTGAATGTATGCAAAAGCGTCACTGTAATTGCAGTATATATTGCTATTATAATATGCTGTTAAAGATGCTGCGCCTGAACCGTGGGTTTTCTGTGGTGAGAGGTGCCCTGTCTCACTGCCCACTTTAGCCAGCGGCATCTCATCAGGGGCACCAGCACAAGGGCTGGCTCCCGGGCACAAGGGCCGGCTCCCGGGCACAAGGCGACACCGGTTTGACAGGTTGGGAGTCGTCCTTGGCCTCGCCAACGATGAAAACGTGGGAGTTTGGGCCTTCTTCTGTTTATCGTCTGACTACCTTGCACTTTCTCATTATGGAATAACGTTTCGGCACCATGTGCCGGATAGTGTGTGTTTACTCTGTGCTCGCCTTTCAAGTACCTGCCTGCAGCACTTGGAGCCTTGGATGCATATGGTTCAGTACTGTCAGTAGCGGCCTGCAGTACGTGAGAAACTTTCAGCTCTGAACAAATGAACTGTCCTTGAACCCAGTGAATTCTATACCACAAATGGCAGGCAGCAAATACTTCTTTTACAACATTAAAAATAGTCTGATAGATCTACCCTCTTAAAAAACAAGCAAAAATGGCAAAACAGCAGTTTACTTCTTTGGGTCTTGAGTGTAAGGATTGGCTGTAATGTCAGATAGCAGGGATCCACAGCCGAACCTGCAGCCTGCACCTAAGGCTATGGGCTATTCTTCCACTTACTGAAAGACGAGCTGGACTGCAGGGACAGAGTGTGGGAGACTCACAGAATAAGAGAGAGCCCAATGTTACCGTATAACAGGCAGCACGCAGAGAGGAGCCGCGGGTTCTGGCTCTCGGAGAGGAAGTTAGCCTGAACTTAGCAGCGATCATAGCATCAGTATGAGCTCACTGTCCTTACAGAACAGCTCAGGACACTAAAACTGCAGCTTGTGTTTGATCTTCTCTCATCCCCAATTTAATTTTCACGGTTTGTATTTTGTATTTCGTGATTTTCTATTAATAATCTGCATATTTTTAATGTTGACTCTGCAATACAGCACTTTGCTTACACTGTTAGAGGTCTGGGCACTTTCCACATATTTGCGTTTCATTGAGACTCCATCGTTCCGCACAGTGTTCAAAGTGAAACATCCATCCATCTTTTAGCCACTTGTCCCGGTGGTAGACAGGCAGGATATAGGACTCCAGGCTGGGGTATGCCCCGTACCGGGAGCCAGCTCACCAGAGGGCATGAGAGTGAATCAGTTACACTGAAATAATTTTATACGTTAAGGATTACACAATGTGGGCAGAGGCAGGGTCTGTGAGCGAAAATAATGATCTCTGCTGAGAGGCACGAAAATGGAACTCCGCCAGGGAAGTCAGAACCGGAATCCAGCTCAGATGGATGATATGAATGAAGTGTAAATGCAGTATTCCTACTAGTCAGGGAAACAGAGAGAAATACTGACTGTGGTGGGCATGGAGACTCAGGAGGCAGTGTAATAGGAAAATCCCCAGAAGGGCCACGTTTGTTTTGAGAAAAGGTGGAGAGTAGACTAAAAGGAGCAGGAGACATGGAGGCTGAGTTCGGGGGGGGGGCGGCTTCCTCTCCGAGGGCGCAGGTCTGGCTCCTAGGTCACTGGCAGCCCAGACTAGACACACCAGACCCCCTGAGTGGTTACTCTCTGGATGCTCGCTGGTCATCCTACACTGGGGTTTATTCAGTTTCAATTCTCTCTATTTTTATATAACGCCATTCACAACAGAGTCGCTCTAAGGCATTTGAAAAGGGTGTGCGGCAATCCATTATTATACTATTTATAGAGACGGAAGTAATGAATGCAAGAAAATCCAAAAACTCCCAAATAAGGAGAGAAAAAAACTCTGGGAGTCCAAGGTTGGCTGACT
>JABFEB020000020.1:16269198-16280074 GCA_019775895.2 Stomatorhinus ivindoensis | reverse complement strand
CCTTCCCCACCTCGACCCACAGCTCCCTGCCTTCCCGGCCTCCACCCACAGCTCCCTGCCTTCCCGGCCTCCACCCGTAGCTCCCTGCCTTCCCGGCCTCCACCCACAGCCCCCTGCCTTCCCGGCCTCCACCCGCAGCTCCCTGCCTTCCCGGCCTCCACTCACAGCCCCCTGCCTTCCCCACCTCGACCCGCAGCTCCCTGACTGGTAGATGGTTAATATAAAAAAAACACCAAAAAGTACAAAAGCGTATTTTTTGGGGGGGGGGGGTGAATGAATACAAATTAAATATTGCGGTACACATCTGCTTGCCTGTCCATCGCTGCTCATTTGTAGTCTCCCCCCATTACTAAACCTCATTGTCAACATGAGACATGCAGTGTGATTGTGATGTCATCACTTCCTCCCGATATTTAGTTAATAACGAACTTGCACATTTGGTTGACAATAACTTGGAGCATAAAAGATGAGGGAAAACCCACCATATGGATTATATTCCATTGAGGTCTCATGGCAGACATTAGCGGAAGACAGCTGATTCATTCGAGTAACATATTCGTTCTACATCTCTGACGGACATAAGAATGCAGGTTTTTACAGGGTCTAAGGACAAGAGAACAGGAAGTTTAGCTCGGACAGCAGTGTATAAATACTGAATCAGGGAAAATCACAAACAAAGAGGAACAATTTCTGCACAAAGGGAACAGGACTGTAATTGACTAAATGTGGTTTTATGTTGCTGATTAGATGATATCAAAATAAAAGGTTGCAGCTCCTCAATCAGTTTAAATGAAACCCAGACATGTGCTCTTGTTTATGGGAGTTTTCACCCGTTTTCTTGACGCAGTAACATCCACGGGATTATCACATGCTTATCATATGAATGGCGCTATTTGCAAATGGGTGTCTGATCAGCGCTGCTTTGAGACTCCGACACTCGGGTCGGTCACTCTTGTTCTTTTCATTCTTTATTCCTTACAAAGCTCTACAATATATTTAGTTTCTACCTATATATTTGAAAAGGATTCTTGAGGTGTTTTTTAAATGTTTCTATGATGAAAACTCACCCAGCTTTTTAAATGGTTTGGTGAGATTTCACGGGCAGGAACTTCGACTCCAAAGGGTTAATTACCTGCCAGGCTTCTTTTGAATGTGGCGTGAATGTGCCCATATTTGCTATGTTATGATGGGGATCACCCTCTTGCCCCTGCGTCAGCCGCTTAGGGCAGGCCCTGGCATTTGTCCCAGACAGAGGCAATTATCGACTGAAGCGTTGTTTAGACGGTGCTCCGAGGAGAATTCATGGGTGATTTTGAACAGCTGCAGCGCCACTGAACCCGTCTCCTGTCCAATGTGCTCCGTCCACATCCGTGCGTTTGCATCAAAATGCAAACTCAAGCAGCAATAATGTTTTAGCGATGCTCTTGGACTGTCCATAGCACAGATGCTGGCTGAGGATTCTGAGTTATTAGTGAACAGGGCCTTTTAAATACCGAGAATGCCTGACCACAAGTTAAACATTCCACTTAACATACACATGGCGCTCACAGAAAGTTGTGGGAAGCTTGCTTAATTCTGTAAAAAGGTTGGAAATTTACTGATTTCATAACAAAAGTCCAATGATAAGCAGGGTTTAACATATCTGCATATATCTTCCATACAGACATTTTCTTTTCATCGAGTGTCATAATCTTTTTAACTGACTCGTTCATTTCTGTTAATTTTTCTGTTAATTACAGTTGTAGTCATTGGCTCTCAAAGGCACACTAAACACAAATGTTTGTTTTATGTTATTGCAAAGGAGTTACTAATTAAAATCCCCCAATGAGACTGCAGACCAATTAACTTTTCAACTCATAACTGATATTTTAGAACTATAATTTGGGTTTTGATTTATTGGTATTTGAAATGAATGTGCTATTTTTAAACTTCTAGTTGTTTCTAATATTATATATTTTTTGTAAACAAATGAAGGAAGTAATGATTTTCGTTTTAAAACCAAGAAATCTGCAATATTTTTACTGAACTTATGAAGCGTCGCCAGACTTTCTGTGAGCACTGTACAGCATAAGATGTTTCACAATGCTTTCACACTGATTCATAGTAATACTGGCGGTTCCGTTAGCAGGAAGCATTACCCACCTACATCTTCATGGAATCCTGGGAGTTTGGTTCCCGATCCCGAACCAGAATGAAAATGTCAACAAAAAAAGTCTACAAAACATCTCACGGCATTTTTCACTTGTGGGCCTCATTCTGCCTCTCTGGTCTTTAGGCAAACTGGTTAAAACATCTGGTCCATCGGCCGCTTCCTGATTTCAGCTCCCGAGAGGTTACACACATGACAAAGAGGAGTCCTCCATGTGACACTGAGTGTCGAGAGAGATAGCAGTCAGAGATCCATTATTTCCCGACAACTTTTGCCTGAAGTGCGAGGAGTCGTCAGAGAAACACTCCTAGATGCAGACATGGAAAAGTGCACCTGGTCGCTTGCATCCACGCCAGAACTTTTGAAGTTCGCCGAGAGTTAAGAGCTAGAAACTCGCAACCCTGAGTGCTGGTGCACCGCAGACGGGGGAGTGAGGAGATTTCGTGGCAGCTGAGTGGAACTGGGGGTTTCCAGCAGAGTTTGGAGCCCCCCCCAGTCAGGAAGACTCTCGCTGCCTCCAGGCCATGCAGGCAAGGCCTGTTTAAGACTGTCAAATGAAAGGAGAGATCCATGTGGAGCTCTGCTCAAAGACGCCATTAATATCTGTGTTTGTCGAACTCGCTTCCCACCCAGGAGTTTGGGTCGTAGGATTCAAAAGAAGTATGAATAGACCATTTTCAGGCTGTTTTTCATAAGAAAGGACTCCAGCAATGGCGAGGTTTACCTGCAGCCGCCCCCGAGGTCACCTCCAGCAAAAGGCCAGGCTGCTTTATTATAGATTTATTTTTATTTTTATTGATATTTGATGAGCTGTCTTAGAGAACACTTCTGCAAAGCCTTTTGATAAGGGAGGCCTCCTGGGGGGGGGGTTCCTGGCCGGCTTAGGAGGGTCTGCTTGTTTGAATGTGAATGGGTCATATAAAAAGTCTTCAAGCCAAAATAATAAGTGTGTGGCTGGTAACAAAGAAATGGATTCTTGTCTCCACTCTGGAGAAATAAATTTCTAACTGTACCCCCCCCCCCCCTTCTCTCCTTAACGTCTTTCAAGTCCTTATTTCTAAGATCTCGAAGCCCAGGGAAGGATTTGGAGAGCAATAAATTACTGATTTGTCTTTCAGAGAAAGAAGACAATTGCAGCTCTCCTTTCTCTCTCTTCCTCTCTCTCTCCTTTCTCTCTCTTCCTCTCTCTCTCTCCTTTCTCTCTCTTCCTCTCTCTCTCTCCTTTCTCTCTCTTCCTCTCTCTCTCTCTCTCTCTGCCTCTCTCTACTCTCCCTGTCTCTTCTCTCTCCTCTATCTTTCTCTTCCTCTCTTTTCTTCTCTCTCCCTCTCTCTGGTCTTCCCTCTCTGTCTCTCCTCTCTTTCACCCTCTGTATCTCTCTCTTCTGTCTCTCCTCCCTCTGTGTTTCTCATACTCTCTCTCTCTCTGTCTCTCTCTGTCTGTCTCCCTCCCCCACCGACTGGCCCTCATTTATATCCAAAGGCCATTAGCATGGCAGAGTGCATTAAAGTTGGGCCGCAGCGCAGGTAGGTACCCCGGTGACCCCCTACGGTTCAGGGAGAAGCAGACACTCGCTCCTGCTGCCGCAGTGTGAAGCTTTGCTTTTGGCTGACGCCCAGCGGCGGCTGGTGTCCAGCAAAGAGCTGCTGGAGCGTTGAAACTTTGCCAGGCCCCGCGTGAAAGTGATAGTGAGATCAGCATATCCAAGAAGAGTGCGTGCAGCTGGGGTTCAGCAGACACAGAGTCCCGCGGAGCTCATCTCCTGCGCCCCCTGCCTGTCAGAATGTGCAGTTCACCCAAGAAATTATTTTTCCCACCTGGGAATTAATGCGGGCTTCCTGGAGATGTACCAAACACAGCACGGGAATTAGCTGAGCTTGAACTCACTCCACAAACTTATAGCAGCGTTTGGTTAAGCTCTTCCCCATGTTATCTAAGTTCTTACTAAGTCTTGCATATATGGTATCATTCTGTACAAACCCAGGGATGGCTGAAGCAAGCCAAGCAACTTACTCACGGAGCAGCGGTAAAAGGTGGAGGGTGCTTGGAGCCAGAAAGGAGCAAAAAAATTTGACGCGGTATTTCCAGATCGTGGGGGGGGGCTGTGCCCTTAAGGCCCGCCATGTGAAAGGACTGACTGTACTACTTTTTACTTTCATATATACATTTATTTTTTACTTCTTAAGTAGAAAAGATTTAGTTTTAACTGAAATTTAAAAAAAGATTGACATGAACCAGTAACCTTTTGGTTATGCACAAGACTTTCATGTCCATCTGTTTCTGCTAACAAAACGAAAGTGAAAATATCAGCATGCAGAAACTGCTACAGATACACATTAGCGACTGGGGTGCATTTGGTTTCTTTTGAGCTTGAAAGCATGAGGCTTTTTGCTTCAAGATGGGTCACATTCAAAAACACATAAAACTGTAATGAAGCTGCAGGCAACAGAACTTTCCACCCTGCCAGAACCGGCACTGCGTGTGCTTATTAGAATGAACCACCAGGGCTTCTAATCGGAATATCACAGTTTTTCCTGAAAATGGAGAACCACAGCTGATTAGCTGCTGTTCACATCCCAGCCTTTGTGTCTCTGCTCCAAGACCAAGGTCTTTACAAGCGACGAGTCAGCGTCCTTAAACAGCAGCTTCCTAGGGAATGACAATGAAAGAACGGCTGTTTCTTTGAAGTCAGGAAAAAAAACTCCAACATCATTGGGAAAATGAAGGACTGAGAAGCTTCTGAGCGCCACTCAACTGACCGGATAAACAAAGTCATGGTCGACACTTTGAGCTAGAACTGGATTGTAAACTACAATTTCAGTTAAAAGGACCTGGATTTCACTTAAGCGCCAAGTTTGTGCTGCGTGCTGATTGGTCATTCTCCTATTATCATGTATGTGTCACTAATGTCAATGTGAAACACCTGTATGAATCAAGGAAACAAACCACAAACACAAGACATGAATTATCCAGCCAAGCAGAGGAGCCTTTCAGTTTTACAGTAGTTTGTAAAACCTGAAGTAGCTCAAAGTGTCCTGACATGGACTATATGGTTACCCTGACTTTTCTGCATTACTACTAATAATCCATGATTCATAATTGAAAACCCAACTTACAAGCCTTAGAGAGCATTAGCCAGGAGGATAGAATACCTGAGAAACACCTTGGAATAGTCCCAATCTTGTTTGCATCCCTTAGAAGGTCGTGTTGTGTCTCATGCTCATGTCATGGACACACAAGTTGCCATTGCCAGTACAGCGAGATCCCACCGGAAGCTTAAACTTTCAGTCTTTCTGGACTCTTCATTTAACCAGCAATCTGCTGCCTTGCTCCATTATCATGCTGAGATGTGGGTGGTCAAGTTCTTAGATGGCAGCTATAGTAGCTTCACGGTGTTCGGTGGTAGCTATGCAATGAGTCATGGAGAATCCCACTCCTACTCTCTCCTTCTCACTGTGGGATATCCCCGGCGTCGCTCTGACAGACATCCTACCCCGCTCTTTCCCAAGGACCCCTCGTTACCCAGAATCTTCTCCATGGCCTCTTCTGGCTTATGTCTTGAGAGCGGTATGCTTATGGAACAAATACTTGAGCACTATTTACCCTTCATATTCCCTTTGGGTGGCGTCTTATTATTTTCTCTACTGGTATATTTATGTGCATCCGACAAAAGTTTACAGGATACAGTTCAGTTCAAGGTTAACATTCAGTAGTAAATGTTTAGTTAATGTTTCTTATACATGTACCATATTCATACATACAGTAACACAAATATCATGTGTATAATGTTTATTGCTACTATATTACTTCATAAAAGCAGTTCTGCTCTAGCCTTTTTAATGCATTAGTCACAATCGATCAAGTATTTGTGTTTCCAAACCTGATACTAATTCATACTCTCGCCATCCTCCACTAGAGGGCAGCAGTGAGCACGCAGATGCAGTGTGAGTCATCATCTGTCTTGGTCATCTTTCCCATTCCACTGGTAAGTGAATGCCGCAGTATGAATGGAACTTTTCAAATCTTTCCTGCCCTTCAAACCAACTTCCACTCCAGACTCTGTACTGTTACTCACCATGGAAACAAGCAAACCTTACATAACATAGTGAGCTGCGTTGCTTTAGCTCTGTTTTGAAGCCAGCCGTCAGTCACCCAGACTCCTGGAACAGACACTGAGGAAAGCAGAGTAACAGTATAAATATCACACGTCCATCCATCCATCAACCTACCTTCTATGACTGCTTACGCATTATACCGTGGTGCTGGGCTCACAGCCAATCCCAGCATGCACAGGGTGCATGTACAAGTCTGAGCACACTCTGGATGGGATGTCAGTTCATCACAGCAGATATAATATTCTTTATCACCGATGTACTTTATAGCTATTGTAGAGTTTTCAGAATGCTTTAAGTTGTTGGTTGCTTTGTAGTATGATTTGATTACAGATATTTAAACTGCTCATCCCTGTGATTAAATCCATCCTTCCGTTCATTCCCATTGCTCCCATTGGGCTGTCTGATTCAGTTGGGCCATATAGGCTATTGTTTGATAGGATGGACATTAATAAGATGTAAGATAATGAGTTATATAGGATTATATAAGTATATAACTTGTCTTTTTCCCGATGAGCTCCTTCTGGCAGCCCATAGCTCACTTAAAGATTGTTTATGTGAGAACACCTTTGGTCTGACTAGCATAGGTCCTGCTGAAGGAATGCCTGTTCTCTGTGTGTTTTTACAAGCATGAACGACTCTATACTCAATCATCAGACAATTGCAGGGCTAACAAGACCACATAAAATGAGTGGGATTTTTCTGTTTCCGTGTGAATGTTGCATTTCTGAGGCCAGTCCTCCTTTGTGTGGAAGCTGTGTGTCTGTATGGAGCCCCAGGGTACCCCCATCGCTCTCTGGAGGGGGAGGTGGGCTCGAACGAAAGCTCCCGCTCCTCGTCTTTCCGGATGTTTCTTTTCTGTTTGCTCACATGAAATGAAATTGACCTCGTGCGTCCTGCACTAATTATCCTGTTTGTGCAAATCCCGGTTTAAGGTATTCTAGCCATGCAGTGGTAGTGTATGAATGAATGAATCCCGCCACTTTTGGAAGGCAACATATTTGTATCATTCTGTGGTATTGGGGGGGGGGCGGGGGAGAGTAGGATCAGCTATGATTAATCTTGGGGGTGCCTCTGTGTCTTTTAACAGAACTTGACAGCCGTTCATTCAACAGGCCTGATGGATGATTTACTAAGTCTGTCATTTCTGGTGCACAACATGCATCACAGAGATGTCCATCAGCTGAGAGGGTTCAACTCATATGCAGGGTAGCGTTTCTGCACAGAGAATGAGAGGGAAGAGTCATCACCTGATCAAACAGGAACAGAAATGATCACTTATAATGCTGCATTGACATCTGGATGACTCAATGCTGCCACCTGCTGTTGCCTCAGGGGATTCATCAGCCGCATGTCTGAGGCTAAAGGCGCCGATTTTGTGGGAAAACACATGCAGCACAGAGCTGTTCGGAGTGGCGTCCCCCTCACGCAATGTGCCTGCAGCCTGCCCGTATTTTCCGCTTCACAAACTTGGCTCCTCTGTCATTAAACACCAAGGATATGTTACATTCCCTTGACATAAAGGGCTCAATGTTAGTTAGTTAGTTCTGTTTTTCATAAAAGTGTGATAAAAGCCTTAAGAAATTTGACATTAAAAAGACCATCTGTGCGTGTTTATGACATTTTTCTGTAAACTTTTCAGGCTGCATCTCCAGGCTATTCTGCACGGTGCAGTTCACAGTTGTGCAGAATCCATTTCTCTGTCCTGTGTATCCATTCAAATTCACGTTGGCATGACAACAAACTATTTTAAAGTACCAGCAGAATATAAACTATCTTTAGTGTAAAAAAAGGAAATTAGAAAATGGAAAACAGTCATGGTTCATATGGTAGTTTTATAAACATTTTAAAAACAGTTACAGAGCTTCCTTCTATATATTCCCCTTTTGAGGTTTCCAAGTGTACACAGAGCTTTAATCGAAAACGAAATATTTTTAATTCTTTCCTATTTTACATTTATCTTTAATTCAATCAATCAATTAATATATGTACATTTTTAAGAGCTTGCTGATTCAATGAAAAACAGTGCTTCATTAACGTCTAAAAAAGTATCTAAAAACAGAGGTCAAGCGTAAGAGCCATTTATATAGAATGGTGTATTTTCCGTTTAAATAAATGGCTAGCATATTTTGTGTTAAACCTGCCATTATAATTTGAGTTTTATTAGTGTATCTTACAAGAAAGTGTTTCTACGGTTAGCTTTTTGGTTTGAAGTGATATGTGTCAGAGGAGCAATAAAGTTAGTTTTTTTGAATGTGAAAAATAAACAAGTGGACGTCAGGAGCCACACGGCTGTTTTACCATGGTCGGTAACCTGTATACCAGTTTAACGCGTAAACAGTCTACTGTCGTTCATTTCATAGAAGGGATCAATTGTTTTAACTTGCCGACATAAAGAATAACGTTTTTGACCTAAGATGACCACTACATTAAAGTACCTTTAAAAAAAGCATCGTGACATTTACTTAAAATTTATTATAATCCAATGAATTACATCAAACAAAAACATTAATCAGTCACTTTATAAGTGTACGTTCTTTTTATGAATATATGTGAACGTGGCTTAGTGGGATAGGTCGTGCCCATGGGCAGAAGGTCGCTGGTTCAAATCCCAAGGTAGCAGACTGATTGTGCCGTTGGACCCCTGAGCGAGGCCCTTACCTGCTCCAGGGCTGATGCATGTGTGCTGTGCCCCCCCCCCCAAGTGTGCTCTTACCTGGGTAGGAGAAAAGAGGATTTCCCCAAGGGATCACTAAAGTATCGCTATTCCATCGTAATCCTATCAGGGCCAGCTGGGCTTCATCACTGTGGGACAAGTCTGGTGATGAATGACCTGTAAGGATGACTTCCCACAACCCTCGCCCCATGCCCCCACCGTGCCTCTTGCTGGTTCACACGGCCAGTAACCAGTGGAGTCACATCAACAATACCAGGCTGTGGTTGGTCCACTCTGTTCCTTTTAAAATATCTACTTAGCTATCAGGTACAAGCAACACTCTTATTTCTGTCTTCTAATTTCCCCCCAGTGATCGGGCTGTACGTGTAGCTCCTGGTGCTGGTGACTGTGCCAGAGCGTGACTTGGCCAGACCCCCTTGACACTATCCAGCCTCCTGCAGCTTCCACCGTTCCCTAATTACTGCATCAGGAGTGAGAACAAGACTTGCACTCAGTTCCTAGAGTAAATGTGAGACAGAGGCATACTAAGGATGTGTGATCAACACACTCCGGAGCCTAGTATGGATGCCCCACAAAGGTCACGCTAAGGTTGGGAATTGGGCTTATTTGGTCACTGGGTCACATGTGCGTGTATTCTAATTACCTGCCAGTTACCTGCAGATCAGACAAATACTTGTAACATTGTGTCACCTGTACATCAAGGTGTGCACACTGGGAAAAGTAAAACTGATAATCTTCCTCCACGCTTCCCTCTCTCAGCTGATACAATGCTGAGCCTATTTTTGTTTATATATTGTAACTTGAGTGTCCTGACCCATGACATCACACGTCTTACCTTCACATATTACTCTGTATAGTACTAGGACCACAGTAGCTGTTATTAAACCAAAATTATAACAACCTAAGGGAAAGTTATTTATGGAGATAAACTTCATCAGCCGGTTGCTAAGGACCATCAGCTGAAGCAGTCCATCACAGTGTTTTACTCTCGAATTTGTTTGGACAGTTCAACTCAGACAGATGGTTTTGTGTTACCCATGTTGAATGCAAATGGTTTGTTTTTGAAACATAATAAATGTAATGTTTTATTGTCTTGTTTGGTGCTTCAAGAAGCTAGTTCCTACTAGTGATTTGATTTCCCTGATATATGCATTATAAATGTATTTAAGCTATTATTATTATTATTATTATTATAGTCAACCCTTCCCAACCATGTTTTGGACCCCTTGGTAAGTGAAACAATGAGATACAAGAAACGCGAGATACTAAGACCACTGTGAGACCACTGTGAGATCACTGCGAGATCACTGCGAGAGACTGCTGTAAACGCACTTGGTGTCCTCTAGGTCAGCACTATACATGTATTTTTTGTATTTGTGGGTGACTAAATGTTTTACATGTCATATGCTGGACTTCAGGTGTTGTCTGTAGCTCTCATAAAATTCCCAAAACATTCTCATTTAATTTCCTGTGCTAGTCTGAGATGTATATCGCAACCAGGTTTGGGAAATTATTATTATTATTATTATTATTATTATTATTATTGCTGCTGTTGTTGCTGCTGCTGGTTCTGATGCTGTTGTTGTCACTATTAAGGTTTGATTATTCGTATCCCAACAAAACATCTTGTGAGTTTTCTTTTACAATCCATCTATCTTAGTTGAGATACTTTCATTGGAAATATTCTGCATATTGAGGCAATTATTGCATTTTGCCCCATAATTTTAGTAGTTCAACCCATTCATTACGGTAATGAATCTGCATTTCAAATAAAACCACATTACTGGTGCCACCCCAAAGAGGGCACCACGGAAGTGATCCTACTCGCCCGAGACACGCAGAAGTGCTTTCATTCAAAGCCGTCGCCTTTCCCTTACAAGTCTGGTCCCCACGCCACTCAGAAAGTCGCTGCTCTGACTGTAGGAGGAACAAAATGGCCC
>JABFEB020000020.1:16238217-16252372 GCA_019775895.2 Stomatorhinus ivindoensis | reverse complement strand
GATCTGTCCCCCCCCCCCCCCCCCTGCAAGATATTTACCTCAGACGATGCAAGAACTAAGCTGCCAAATTCAACAGGGACACGACCCGCCCAAACAACCACCTCCTCTCCAGGCTGAGGTCTGGAAAGTGCTTCTGCTGAACTGAGAGGCTCAGAATGAGCTTCTGACATCAGGCCATCACGTTATGCAACACTTAATCAACACTTCTAATTGAACTCTCACTCCTTACCCATGCACCAAACACATTTATTTGAACTATTTTGCAAATTTCTGGTCTTTTTTTATTATATTGGTCTCTTTATTATACTGTTACTTTTTATGTCTTTATTGCTTACAATTTTTACTGGGGTAGAGTTGACTTCTGTTCATTTCACTGTAGATTATATTCTGACTGTATTCCTTGCGTGTGACGAATCAAACCTCAAACCTTCGAATCGCTGAACCCTTGAACGTTTCAGCCAAAACTGCAAAAAAGTGCTGTTTTTCCCATTTGAGCACTATCATTACATGTATTAATCACCACACACAGCACTCAACTTCTTCGAAGCCATTCAGCTTAGGCTGATATAACAATGACTAAGTATTTTTCGCTTTCTCTGGTGTAATTCCCAAGCTTCCTCTTAAATCGTCAATGCCACAGGCATCCAGGAGGGGGCGATGGGTGGAGCACGAAGTCCTGTGCTGAGTACCGGGCTTATGCCCTCTGCGGTATTTTACAGCTGGATCCTGGGGGGGGGACTCTTTAATCGGGGAGGTGAGGGTACCGTGGTGCACCACAGCATAAACCTTCACGGTTGTGCTTCTCATTGGAAAGTGATGGAAGGCAAGGCAACGGCCTGATGTTACAGACCTTGGGGTTTAACCATCTGAGTGCCTCACGCAAGCACCTTTGTGCTACCGTCCCGCTAAATGCTCAGACCTCTTAGGTCACATGAGACTCCCACAGCATTGACCCTGTTTTCATATCGCTCGTGCTGCCTGTCTGACGATACTCCCTAAGTGCGTTTTCACTCCGACGATCAATATCAGGCTGAAAGACTTGAACCACTCAGTTCAGCCCCCCTCTCACATTCTGCAGAATAACATCAAAGTCATTTAGTCTTTCTTGAACCCCCCCCCCACCATTCCCTTGCTGTGCAGATATATGCAAGGAACCCCAGGGTTAATGCTAGGTTCACATGCACACATGACTCACACTAATTCTCGAAGCCCTTCCAAGCAACAGATTTAACACGTGATTTATTTCCCTTTAACTACAAATAATAGAAACTGTTGGCCATATGATACTTACTCAGAAAGCAGTGTAGGTGGGCCCACAGTGATTTTGAAAAACTTAAGTGTGACATATTTATGGGCTATTTACAGCTGTGAAAATAACCCACTTGCTCACATGCTGATCCACATGTTTCCCACCCAGGAGAAACCCTAGGGTTTTAATCAAATGATAAAATGTGACGATTTGTGAGAGCTCCCCTGGGGGCCATCACAAAATGCAGCTGCAAGCTGGCAAGGTTGAAGTTGTGGTGAAGAATCATAAATACAATGCAGGCTTTCTGAGTGGGTCTTTCTACCCAGGGTGATGGATTGGAGTTCAGTTACTGTTTGCCTTAAACAGCATCCGAACGACAGCATTGTGTAGAAGTAGCCACTAGGCTACAACCACTCATTTCTTGAAGGAGTGTCTGTTGTAGCTCAACACAGGGCTGAACACGTGTTTGGTTCCCTTCGTAAAATGGAGAGCACTCATTCCTCTTAGAAGCCAAGATCTGTCCAGTTTAACTTTGCAAGGTCCCGTTGGGCTATAGTGGATTCCTTCACAGAGGCCACGTTATGGAAACGTCATTCGAAGGCCAGATATTTAATATTTTTCTTCCGTTCTAAAAATCTCTCAGGAAGTCGAAAGGGCAGCTTTTATTACAGATGAGTGACAACATATTTCTGTTCTTCAAACCTGGACCCAATCTTCAGAACAGGTCCAAGATGTTTGTAAAGGTATCTCTCCGGTGGGAATTCTTCCAAAGTGCTGTCACTCAGCTTGATCACGAGCTCTGCCTGCTCTGCATGTGTCTGTGTTTCTGTGCTAGAAAGTTTAACAGGCTTGGAAAAGTGCTTTTTTAAGACTCAGGGTTAAAGACAAACCTCACAGTTTTGCAGTGAAATGAAAGTTTTTATTTGTCTGTAAAAAGAGTCATTTTTAATCCATTTTGTGTGTGTGTCTTGGTGTGTGTGTGTGTGTGTGTTTGTGAGCGAGCGGGTATACCTTACCTTATGGGGACACAATGTCCCCACAACGTGATGAATACCAATTTTTTCCCTTATGGCGACCAGAAAAATCTGTGACTGCAATGAAAAAACTAGGTAGGGTTGTCAGAGGTGGGATTAGGGTTATGCCCACAAAATGAAAGGTGAGTCCTCACAAACAATACATGGACTCTGTATGTGTGCGTGTGGGTGCCCTTGATGTCTGCTTCCACGTGTACACACATGTGCACAGTCTGCACAATTCTGTGTTTGTGAATAAGCAGCCTGAGATGACTGCCTCAATGACTTTCTCAAATGTCCTCAGGGACCCACAGATGGTCCACATTTTTGCTCCCTCAAAAGTCTCTACTGGATACCGGGAGGGAGCAAAAATATGTACTATCTACAGGTCCCTGTATTCCCAGATTGGGAAACACTGCCTCAGAGGGTCTCCCCCTCATGCCTGACCGACCCCTCCCTAGCAGGCCAGACCACTTTATCCTCTTCATGCCAGCCTCGCTCTGTCCCCAGGTCCACAACTGTGTGACGTCTATGTTCCCCTCGCAGTTGTCATAACAAGCTTGGCTTTAGTTAACAATAGCAACAGCAGGCCAGATATTCTGTGTGTAAACCACCTGACACATCTATTGCTTAAAATGGTCTCCTGATGACTCTCCTACTAACAAGGCATTCAATTACTCTGAATCACTGGAACACGTCACCCATGTTTCCCCAAATAGCTCATTAGTCGTAAGCAGTCTGTTGTGTGCCTGTACGCCCCCAAACATGCAGAAGTTCCCCCGTGTCCAGGAAGCTTTATCCTTACTTCTCTGGACTCTGGATTAAAAAAAATAACAGACGTCCTTCCCAGGGTTAACAACCGCAGGCTGCGCCGCTTTTAACAGCAGCGACCCCCCGTAGGCGGCTTGTTTTGCAAACCTGTGGTCGGCAGCTTCTGTCGCCATGGCAGCAGAGTCACCCGGACCCGCCTGGACACGTGGTCCCCCCCCCCCCCCCCCCGAGTCTGAGATTAAAGGCTGAAACGGAGACGCAGCTTGGAGGGCACTGGTCAGCGATCAGTCTAATTGAACAGCAATATAGAAGCAGCGCCTACAGTCCTTAGCTTCTGTACTTTAAGACATAAAGCAGCCATGAACACTGATCTGGGGCTGGTTCCTCAGATACGAAGTATGATCAGCTAGTATGGAAGGCATCCCTGGGAACACACTGATCCCAAGGCCACCCAGGGAAGCAAAATCCTTTGTTAGCCATGTCAAAAGGGGGCACAGAAGCCCTGAGAATGGAACGGAAAATATCTGCAGCCTGGGGATGGATGCATGAAGGGGGGGGGCAGGATCTATAAAACAAGGGGAAGTTCATTCTTGCACCAGAGACAGCGTGTTAGTTCTGTGTTCTATAAATATCTCCACGATCCACCATCTGTACTGGGCCGGACCCAGAACACACTGGTCCCACAGTAAGTCAGTCTTTCTAAGGTTGGGCGTGCAGCAAGCAGGACGGGACAGTCTGGGCCAGAGAAGACAGAGAGTTGGTACATTCCCAGGTCATGGAACCTGACCTGAAAATGCACAGACAGGCATGTTAATGTGCCCAAGGGTGTGGTGGAGTATTATAATGGCAGTAAAGAAATGTTTGATTAGGTCACAAATACAGCTATTTTAAACCACACAGCTCCAGCTCTGGCCCAGATGCATTTGATGTCCTGTAATTTTTTTTTTACCAACCCAGGGCGTGGACCTGTGGAATAGTTTAAATTACCGTGACATTTCTTGGGGGGGCGGGGGTTAACGGAACAGCTAGCATATGTAGCATATCAGCGTAGCATATCACTGAGTTTTCTGAACTCATTCCACGCTCTTTATATCTTTAGGACCTGCACAAAACAGAAGGGCAGAGCTGCAGTGTCCTGGCTGCTATGCTGTCTTCGCATTTCTTTGTGCGTTTTAACCAGGATATGGGTCCTGCTTCCTTCACATCCCCAGGGTTAGAGGTTCAAATCTGTGGCCTGTGTGGAGTCTTTGTGTTATGCGAGTGTGTTTTGGCTAGTCTGATTCCACACGTTCACATGTAGTCAGGCTAACTGCCCGAGGTTCGTGTCCTGTGATACACTGCTGTCTGGGGGGCTCCTGCCTGGTACCTTATACTGGATGACGGATACTGGACGACAGATGGGTGCATTTAGTGCACTTTCCAGCTTTCCATTATACATGACCGCCCCCTACACTGGACTTATCTGTACAGTCGTGACCCATGGAGTGGACTGTTTTGCAAACAACCACCTGAACAACAGCCTACATCTGATTGGGTAACCTCACACTGGGCGTGGTCACGTGGAGGGGAGGGGTCTGCTTTGCATGGGCACCATGCCTACATTTTTTACTATGACGGGGCAGACTCCGATCTACCCAAGCTTTGCTCTCACCTCTCACAGGAGAGCAAGATGGGATATGCGAAAACCAACAAATCCCTAGGTATTTGTACTTAGACATACTTATACAAATGGCCAAAAAAGCATGTCTTTATTCACTACGCTTATATGCAGTATTTCCCTCACAGTAGATATTTTCACTCAGAAATGTGAGCTAACTGATCTGCCTCACTTTGAGCCATTCTGCTTAGAGCAAGTGTATTTTTACTATTTCTGAACCCTTTATAACTCACCACACTGGAAGCTGCTCTCTTGCATTCCGCACAAAGCATTGAGTTTTTGTAGTCAAAACAGCCGTCAAACCTTCATTCCAGTGTCGTATTTAGGTAAAGAATAAGGCGGTAAGCATTTTTCCCTATGATCTGGAGAGGATCTTGCATTCTTCGTCCGCTGACAGGCATTGCTGCTCTGGGGCTAATCAAAGCTGACGGCAATCGACTGGCTAGCCGTGGAGCTTTCGTTCACACGCTGCTTTCCTCGGAGGCACTCATGCAGGAATGGGGTGGGGTCAGTCAAGAGGAGACGATTAACACCAGGCCCAGGCGAGAAGAAACCAAACTGGTGTGTGACTGTAGCCCCTTGTGAGCGTATGTTACACAAGCATGACGTGTTAGCCTAACTTTAGATTCTTTATTTAGCTTTCAGGTGCAAATTTTTTCTCCTCTTTTTCAGCGAATGGAGCAAAGAACTAATATTTTCTTTCTACTTAGGAGTTCCATTCTGGCAGTGATGTGCGGAATTGGTGCCGTCCAGCCATGAGAATAGTGCAGCCCCTGTATAAGCCTCGCAGACTTACAGGGGACACTAAATTTGCTTCAAATGTTACTCATAACCACAGGCTTGCTATAATTAATACTGATGGGCTGGTTTAAATTTCTGCCACCTGGAGAGAACGTTCAGGGTGATCACATCCATTCAGCATGCATCTTAAGGCAGTAACACTCTGGCAATAAACCAACACAGCTAGCTGCTCTTTTCTGGTTTTGCATGGTCCCTGCCGCCCCAGTCACCCCTGTGGTACCCTGGAGAAATATCTCACAGCGTGAGACAGCTGGCAGCTTGGTCTCCATCAGCTTTTTCTCTAAAGTGTGCCACGGTCATTCTCTGTTAGCATCTAAACCCTTGTACTGAGATATCTGCGGTTAAGAAAAGTCCCTATATCTCAGTGAAAGGGCAAGTTTGCTTTTGAACTAAGCACCATGGTGAGAACTAGTTTTCATGCTGCTGAAGATCCAACCATGTGGAGTCCTTGTGGAGAGAAATTCATGAATGGAGTTCCTAAGGTAGACCTGGTCCATGTCATTACCCAAGTTCCAGTCAATGACAACTATCTGGATTTCTATGTGATTGGACTTTTAACTGCTTCTCAGTAACCCACGAAGACCTGGAATTATGTTATCTGTTAAATGTGATAGGAGTCCCTCACATAACTAGCATTATTAGACTATGTGGTGATGGCTTATATATGTTGGTATCTCTAGAGCAGCTACAGATTTTGTCACCTGAAGCAAACAAACAATCCAATCAGCCCATCAAATCGCATCAGCCTAGCCTTCCTTTGCAGAATACCAGCAGATGTTGTTTGTAGACCATAACAAATGTTTAACAGATAAAAGGCTAGCTATTGTTATCTCCTTATTACGCGATCGACATCTCAGTGCTAATGAGAGAAAATATATAACAATGGAGATTAATTATTGTAGATAAATATTCTGTAGAAGTAAATCGTGGAACCTGTCCGCTGCATACGACAGTATTGCTGGATATCTTACTTTTTCATTGTATTCAACCGTTCCACCAAGATGTATGATGTGACAGTGTTCAGTTATTTCTGCTACATTTTTGTAGCTCACCGATCCATGACTATTCTTAGTTTTGCCAAAATATAAAGTGGATTAATTTGCCCTTCAGTGATAGAATTTTAGAATGTCTAAATGTGAAATTATGACCGAAACATCAGTTTCTCAAGTTGTCAGTAGGAATCTTGCTGTTTTCACTTTGGGTCAACTACTTAAAAAGAGCAGTGATGTAAGTCACATGGACGAAAGTGGCTTCCAGCATGAGATTTATAGTAGCTTCTGCTCACAGCCGTTACATCTGGTGCTGCTTTTTGTGTTTACAGTGTCGTACTACGGGAACAGTTTCTGCCGCATCCATGCCGTTCAAGATATCTCCTCGTTCCAGCTGTCCCTGCAGTTTAAGACCAGCCAACGCAGTGGGCTGCTCCTGCTGGCTGGAGGGAACAGGGACTACCTGGCCGTAGAGCTCAAAGATGGCCGACTGCGGGTGAGAATAAATCTGGCATACCCGTCACGGTGAAAGGAAGGAAAATGTTATTCCTTTTAAGATCATGCCATTTGTCCAGGGTCACTTTCATTTATGTTGTTGGAGTTAAATGTTTTGTGTGGCCGAATTCATTGACTGAATCAGCAGGGCATTTCCTGAGATCTCAAATTGGTCTCCCCCGATTTGCAATTCCAGTTTCCTCTTCATTAAAAATGTCTGCCTTCCTAGAATTGCTAGGGATTAACTGTCAAAAAATGAGTACATCAGGTCGAACATGTAGCCTACCGATGGATATTGTTCAACCGTATGCTTCACAGGGCAACCTCTATATCCTTCAAAGGCCTTTTAAATGACAAGACGGCCTGAGTGCTATGATGATGTCACTGCCTAGTCTCTAAGAACTACCGCATACTTGCGCTGCATTACCTGATCTAGCAGCTGTCCATTTTCGGCTTTTCAAGAACTTCAGGCAGACCCCTTCAAACGAATCCAACCGGAGACAAATCACTGACCTTGAGTGCAGGATTGAAATTTCCTTTTGTGCTGCAGCATATGAGAGTTGCCAAAAAACATTTCGGGGGGCAAAACATCGGGGGTGATTCGTGATTTGTGTGTACTTTAATGCAATAATCTTATTCAAGAAGCCACAGAAACGCTCATTAAATATACAGCAATGGCAGCATCAATGATGCAACACTCAGAAAACAATGTAAATTGCTCCTCTGTCATTTTACAATGAAGTTCCCACCATTATAATTCCATAATAAAACATCTTACAGATTATGCATGAAATTGGATTAGTATCAAATATGCTGTCATTAAACCCTCCATAAATTGTGCATGGTAAACAAAAAACTCATCATTCTGATAGTGTTGGATGGAACGCTTCATGTGGTATGGAGCCAAAAAGATGACAAGTGAACTGAAAGGGTTGCATAAATGAGATGGTGGATAATAATCAGATCCCTCCCATCCCGCAGGTGCGAATGGACATAGGCTTTGGCGTCATGGCGCTGTTTTCACCGGTTGGGCTACGACTGAACAACTTGGTAGAACACACGGTGAAGGTCACTCTGCAGAGATCCAGCCTGGATATGGCAATCAACAACTTATACAATGACTCTCTAAGCCTCCCCTTAATAGCTCAGGAAAGCCTTAACATTGACTATGGAGTCTTTTTGGGGGGTGCAGGTAGCATGCGGGCAGTCTACTTGGATGAAACCATCCCACCTCTGCGAGGCTGCATAAGCGATGTGGTCTTCAAGTCCCACAACTTTGACATCTTGAAGTCGGAGCCAATAGAGTGTGAGGAGACCAAGGAAATGTGTTCAAGTGAGTTTGATGCCGAGAGTGGAGAGGCAATCAGTTTCATAAGCCCTGATTCATTCATATCATTTCCAACATGGACGCTGGCTGACTCCCAGATGCTGGAGTTCCTCATGAAGACCACCATTGAGGATGCACTTTTAATTTTCCACTCTGGCCATCAAGATGACTTTATCGCACTTGGTTTGGTGACCGGCCATCTCAAAGGTCTTGTGGACCGCGGTAGTGGGATGATTGTGCTGAATAACACCAGAGTGCGATTAGATGATGATCAGTGGCATCGTATTCAGGTTGAGATTAACCAGAACAGGTTTATTATGACTGTGGACAGCCATTCTACCGCAGTTTCACTAAGTGGTCCTGAGATTCTGGACCTGACTGAAAACCTGTACGTGGGGGGTGTACCAGCGAAGATGAAGGAAGTGTTTAGAAACAGTGGCGTGTTCCCTCGCATGGAAGAAGAGATCACATCAGAGTCCTTTATTGGATGTTTGGGAGAAATAAAAACAAACCATAGAGAAAGAACCTTACAAGACGCCTTGGTGACCAAAGACATTCATGTTAAGTGTGAAGGAGACTACGATTACTCAAGTTCTTATGAAGAGACAGTTACAACGGCTTCTCCCATTAGAATCATGCACTCTGATTTTGTCCCCAATGAAAGGCACTGTTACCCAGATGAAAACACGCCAGAGATTTTTCGTAACATCACAAAGCTCCTTGATGTTACTCCTCTGCTAGTCCCTCAAAGTGGAGAGGCTTTTCTTGACATTCGCAATCTCCAGCCTACTTTTGATTTGAATAAAGCTGGTGTCAGACAGTCTCAGATTATCTTCACTCTTCAAAATGATCCTTGGTACGGAATAGTGGATATGAACATCAACAGTAAAAGAGCCAAAAAGTTCACTCTTCTCGATGTGGTTAATAAGAAAATAAAGTATATGCATGACAGCGATGAAAAATATGGAGATTACATACAGTTGGAAGTTTTTATATACTCTTCTGCTAATCTACCAGAGTGCTTAAAAACTTCCAAAAAGTACGTCCTTCCAGTTAAATTCAAACCTGTCAGTGACATACCCCAGCTAAGTGATGAAGTAATCGCTGTTGCAAAGTATGGGCGTACCCGTTTGAGCCCTAACCTAATAAAAATTATGGATTCTGATATCCAATGTGAAGAGGTATTTATCACCATTACATCCAAGACACCCATGGAAGAGGGTTATTTGGAAAATGCAGAGGATCCTGGGAGGAGTGTCAGTCAGTTCACATGCAGACAGCTCAAAGATGGGGAAATTTACTATGTTCACAAAGGCGGAGATGTACATAAGATAGATATGCAGATATCAAATGGACATTCTACTGGTCCAGTTACTACCTTGAACTTGGAAGTCACACAACCCAGTCTGACCTTAGTTACAAATACTGGCCTCTTACTGTCTCAGGGGGCTTCTTCTCCCATTGGCATTCAGCAATTATCAGTGTCAGCCATACCGAGATATGGAGATATTCTGTATAATGTAACCCATCCCTTGAAGCTGGGGAAACTGGAAGTGTTAACAAGCCATAATGCAATGAAGCAGGTGACATCATTCCGTCAGGCTGATTTGGAACAAGGTGTATTAAGATACGTGAGTACTAAGACAGAAGATCAAGGGGAGATAGCTGTGGAACGCATTCAATTTAATGCCCACCTTGGAAAATTTACTCTGCCAAACAGCACATTTTTAGTTAAGATCACGCCATCACAAATCAGGATGGCAAAAATTGTTCCACTAGAGATAAAACAGGGACATACAAGGGTAATAAAACACACAGAACTCGAAGCTGTAATGAAAGGGAAAAATACAAAGGCAGAGTCTATGAGATATATCATTGTAAAGGCCCCGACCATGGGAACTCTACAAATTCACAACAAGGACCTGACTCAAGGGAGCAGTTTCACTCAGCAAGATCTCAGAAATGGTTATTTGAATTTCAAAGTAAGGGTCCACAGAGCTGTGGATGTGGAAGATCAGTTTCAATTCCAGGTTTTTGCAGAAGAACAACATTCTCCAGTGTACACCTACCCAATAAAGATCCTGGCTGACCCAGATGTTCCAGTCTTAACTAACAAAGAGCTTAGAGTGATGGAGGGTGGCGAGGGAATTCTTAATGATGCCATTCTATGGGTTCAGACTCAAAACTCAACTGATTTTGTGTACAAGATCACAGAAGATCCCAAGCATGGCCGTATCATCAGAGAGTCTCCTCTTGGGCAAACTAGATTTGATGGAGCTATTAGGGTGTTTAGCAATGAAGACCTGCATTTTAATAGACTGACATACAAGCATGATGGATCTGAGAGCAGTGAGGATCAATTTACTTTTGCCGTTTTCAAACAAGCAAAGAGAGGCACATCTACTGAACCCCAGGAGAAAGACGTGTTGAAGGGTGTTGCCAAAATAATGATATTATCTGTAAATGACCATGTACCCTACCGGGTGGTCGACAAGACCTTCAACGTGATGCGAAATGGACAGCGTTTGCTGACTACGGATGACATCCAGTTCCAAGATGATGACTCAGACTTCAAAGAATCCCAGCTTCTGTATATGCGTGCAGGAATCCTCTCTGGGCACATTGTATCAGCCGAGGACAGCTCCCAGTCGCTCTTCCGCTTCACTCAGGCTGACCTTAGGGACAAAAAGGTCCTTTTTGTGCACCATGGTGCAGACCGTGAACAGTTCCAGCTGCAAGTGTCTGATGGTCGCCACACAATCGCCGCCTTGCTACAGCTTCAGGCCAGCGAACCTTATCTCCATGTGGTGAATAACTCTATGGCTGTTATCAACCATGGTAGCACCAAGACCATCAATACAAGTCTGCTGAGTGCTGAGTCCAACATGGATATCAGAGACCCCAGCGAGATTGTATATGAGATAACATCACCCCCAAGTGATGGAAGCATTATCGTCAGTGGAATAGAAGCTTCTGTCTTCACTCAGGAAGACCTGAGAAAAGGTGTTGTGTCATACCAGCATGATGAACAGAGCTTGAGGTCCAAGGACTCTTTTGCTTTTCGTGTCAAGTTTAAAGGCTTGTCTGAGAACGGTACATTCAGGATAAAAATATTTAAGCAGGGTTACTTGTCAGAGCCTAAGGTTATAACTAACGAGATAATCTTATGTTACATGGGGGAGCACACTAAAATAGGCCAGGATCATCTAAAGGTATGTATACACTCACGATCCTTTTTATTCTTTTTCTGAGTGAAATTCAGATGGAAATGTGTTCTGTTCCTTAGCTATTATTGAACTGCAATCAGAACATATTTTAGAGATTTCAGGCAATATAGCAAACTTATAATTACTAAGATAACCTTTGGATAGACCACAAACTCACTGCAACCCTACAATGGATAATTGGTTATGAAAAATGAATTATTAGCATTCAAAGATTAAATATAATAATAATTGGTGAGCCTCTTACCCTCTACTAGAAAAGTGATTATGGAAGATGGATGAAATGAAAAGTGATATTTGCAATTCTAATGAATATTGTTTTAAAGAAATGGAATATTACCAGTGAACAATATATATTGCCATAATATTGGAGCTCATATTTAAGAGCTTGTGCCAACAAATATGCATAGTACTGACCCTTATCAGAATGGCCTTACATAAAATCCACACTTCAGTTGTTTGCAATTCCTTACAGGTGGAGCAGGCAGACATCTTACCCTCAGAGATGGTGTTCACCATCAAGGAGTCCCCTCAGCTTGGTCACGTGGTCATGCCGATGCAAAACCCAGTGAGCACAGTGTCACCCAACATGGACTACATTCACTCCTTCTCTCAGGAAGACCTGAACCAAAACAGGGTCTATTACATCTCCTCGCTGAAGCTGGGCCGAGACAGTTTCAGTGTGGACGTTAGCAACGGCTTCACCACCTTGGACTCCCTGAGGATTTACGTGGATATCGTCCCACACGAAATTCCAGTGCAGGTGGTGGACCTCGTAGTCAAGGAAGGAGGCAGCATGTCTCTAAATGATGCCATAAACATCTCACATCCCTTGTATAGCTCCTACCACATTGACTTCATTGTAGAACAGGCCCCACGACACGGAAACATCCAGTTGTCTGACAACTTTGATGATTTGAGTGCCTTCACCTGGGATGAGGTGAGTCATTACAAAAGTTATTTGGGGTATTAAAATAGTATTGACTACTTGTTTAGTCATAATTAATAAGTAAATAGAACATGACACAGTCAATGGTACCTAAAACTTTGTAGGGACACTCATATCCTTCAGTATTTTGGCAGTTGGAGGTAGTGAATTATTCAAATATTTGTCTAAAGTGCTCTTCTTCGGCACTGGATATCCAGTAAATCACATAGAAAAAGATCAGGATATATATGTTCACCATATCCTTTGTGATTAGAGTAGCATTCCCCAGTTCTGGTACTGGAGGGCCGGCCTGCAACAAAGTTTGCAGATTTCTCAGCTCAGGCACATCTACTAAACCTGGTCATCAGTTGACGATGATGCCTATGATGTGCTTCAGCAGGGAAATCTGCAAGCTGTGTTACAAATTGTTACTCCAGGATCGAAATTAGGGAACCCTGGAATAGAGTGACATTTAAATTGGTAACCTTTGTACAACAGCAAATAACTACCTTAGGGAGAGGATAAGGCCATATTAAATTGTAAATAAATGTTTTGTACTTAGTGTATTTAAAAGGTGCAGACGCTAACACACCATTAGCATCTTCATAGCTTAATGACAGTTCAGACATGCAAACAAGTATCTTAATAAATTTTTGAGGTAATGATTACAAAATATTCAATTATTTTGACTTATATTTCATCTGATCCATTATGAATAGTTTGACAAGTTTTGGGAGTTTCCTCTTGTCTTCATAGACATCAGTCTTATTTGCAGTAGGAAACAATTACGATCACTCAGGCGACGTAGCAATTAGCGAATAGAGTCCTCTGGAAAAATATTGTTCGTGGCAGCACACTCTGTGACAAGGTCACCAAGAAGCGCTACGCATTTACGCATGGAAAGAGAAAGAAATAAAATAAGGGGTTGTTGTTGGAAAATCTCCCTTCATCCAGGACATGCCGTTCGGCATAGTGGGGTTGGCTAGTCATTCCACTGAAGACCGGCATAAGTACCCCTCTACATTCACCCTCTTATTCTGCTTTTGGAATAAGGGTGGAAAAACTGACTCTGAACTCAGAGACCCAGAGCCAAAATAAATGGGCCCATTACGTTGCTATGACGGTGTGGGTGCGCTAAGCCCTCAAACGCTTCCACAACACCTGTCACATAGACTCCATTGTTGAGTCTCAAATTTGTTGAATATTCATAAAATAGCCTTGACTTAGCTCTGTTTTATCAGTTTTTAAGAAAACCAGCTGAACTTTGTTATAATTTTTTATTCCCACTTACATTAAGCAACTCAGGTTACTTTGTATGAATGGGTTGGCTTCGCCCATTATTATTATTTTTTATTATTATTATTATTATTATTATTATTATGCTAACGTGTATGTGTTGGTGTAGGTTGTGTATGCATTGCATCGTGGGGACTAAATGTTATTTTGATGTTGTGGAGACCACCAACTCAATTTTATAAAGACCTGTGATTGCAATCAAAAAATCAGAAGTCTTAGGGTTGTTATTATTAGGGCTAGGGTTATGCACAGGGAAATTAATGGAGAATCCCTATACAGATATGTATATATGGACTATGTGTGTGTATATATAGGTGTGTGTGTGTGTGTGTCTGCGAACAGGTATACCTATCCTTATGGGGACACAATGTCCCCATAACGTGATAAATATACGTTTTTTTTCCC